>PVIJ01004738.1:0-113093 GCA_004024925.1 Scalopus aquaticus | reverse complement strand
AGATGTCCAAAAATAGATGATTGGATCAAGAATATGTGGTACATATACACAATGGAATACTATTCAGTATGGAAAGAAGATAAACACATGCAATTTGCAGCAACATGGATGGAATTAGAGGGGATCATACTCAGTGAAATAAGCCAGAAAGAAAGAGAAAAATATTGAATGGTTTCACTTATAACAGGACTATAGGGAGGCCGGGTGGGAGAGAGACAATCAGTGGGGGTGGGGGGGGAGGAGGGAGGCGGAGGGAGGGAAGGAAAAGGGCACAAAATCGAACAGAAAAGAACACAAGGGACCATGGAGATGGATCACGGGTGAATCGGTGGTGGGCTACCCAAAGGGAATACAAAATGTAAAAGGCATAAATAACAATAAAAATATATATTAAAAAAAAAGAAGATAATAAGAAATTAAAGCCACAATGAGATACCACCTTACACCAGTGAGAATGGCACACATTAAAGAAACAGGAAACAACAAATGCTGGTGAGGATGTGGAGAAAAAGGAACTCTCTACACTGCTGGTGGGAATGCAAACTGGTCCAACCACTATGGAAAGCTGTGTGGCGATTCCTCAAACTACTAAAAATGGAGCCACCACATGACCCAGCAATTCTGTTCCTAGAAATCTACCCCGAAAACACAAAAATTAGTTCAAAAAGATACCCGCACCCCTATGTTTACTGCAACACTATTTAAAATAGTTAAGTATGGAAACAACCCAAATGCCCAAAAACAGATGACTGGATCAAGAAGATGTGGTACATATACACAATAGAATACTATTGAGCAATCAAAAAAGATAAACTCATGCCATTTACAGCAACATGGATGGAACTAGAAGGCATCATGCTCAGTGAAATAAGCCAGACAGGAAAAGAAAAACATTGAATGGTTTCACTTACAGGAGGAATATAGGGGAACCAAACAAGGGATCAGGAAGAAAAAATAACAATACTGATATTGGGAAAAAAAAACCTAGGAGGCGACCATAAATAAGAGATATTCTGAGAGGGAGGGGGAGGAAAAGGGATCAAAACGGGGAAAGAGAAGAGCACAAGGGACTATGGTGATGATTCACGGGTGAACTGGTGGTGGGAATTTTACATGGAATACACAATAATGTAAAAGATACCTGTGTGTGTGTATACATATATATATAATATATATATTTATATATACAAAAAAAAAAGAATAAGTGTGCACACTCCATATTCCCAGGTTCAACATCAACTGGCAAACACCAGGTAGGGGAGGTGAATATTCAGGTGATTCCAGTCCAGTTGCCAAGTTGCCTTCAGCTTTCCTTATACCCCAGCTGGAGCAAAGAAAAGATGTCTCTGGTAGGGCTTGTCAAAATTAAGTTTCTGAATAAAATTAATAGGTGGGATGTTTGGTTTTGATACAGGGAAGGAGGAACCATAAAACTGGCCAAGGACACTGCCCAAATTGCTTACCAGTCACTATCCTATTTCTGCACCCGGGCACACAATTACAAGACTACTCAGGCTTAGGGAACAACAACAATGGGATTTATTTAACAAACAGGGAAAAACAAAGAGTTACTGAGGCTAAGATATGACTGTTTACCTCATTCAAAGCAATGTCCAGTCCTTTAAGTCCCAATGAAGAAACAGCAAAGGTGATGCCTTCCCACCACTGTGGACGTGGAGCTCCCTTCCAAACAATAGGCCACATGTTCAAGATGGCATTTTCCTGCCTCTGCAGACATGCAGCAACCAGACTATAGGCCAGGTTCCAACTCATGAGGACGACACAGCACACAACTGGAGATTCTCCCAGAACTGCCGTGGTGCCCCAGCACAGCACCAGGCCAGCAACACTGAAAACAGCAACTATAGTGGCCAGACAGCCCCACAGACTGCACTCACACATTTTAGGATGGGCCTTTGCCTTCTTTCCTTGGCTGCAGCAATAACAAAATCGGGAGCAGTTTCCGTCGCTCGGCTACTTACAAAGTCTTCAAACTTTTCCTGTCGAAGATTAGTGCAAAGTCGCTGGCCCCAAAGTCACTGAAGATTCCAAAAACGCTAAATCTGAAACTCTGCATCCTGGTGGCTCAATAGCTCCTGGCGGCTGATTTCCAAGCTCTCAATCATGGCCTGCAGCTGGATCTCCTCTTCTATATCACTGAGTCTCCTTCTTAGGTCCCTTTGTTTCTTATTAGAGTCTCCACCCCAAACGCAATACCTTTTTTAGCATTTTCCCTGGGGCTATCTATCCTCATCAGCCACCCCCGCCAGAGGGCACCACCTATACTGTGCTTTGGTCTCAGCCCCTGTTACACTTTCACAGTAATAGGTAACTGACACAAGTATTATCTCTATTTTGCAGGTGAGGAATGGAAGTCCATACTAGAAAAGAGATTTGACTATTGACACAGAACGAGTAAACTGTGGCGCTTGACCCTAAGGCCTGTCCACTTTCTAAATTGAAAAAAAAGAAAAAGATAAAGTTGTTCTTGAATAACTGTTTGGTGGAATGAAAGTTACTCTTCAAAGGTAATTGTTTTCTCTTAGATTTATCTTCACCTGCAGATGCTTAATACTTATGTCTCTATTGGGAAATTACAAGTTCATGAGTAACATATTTCCACGTCTTTTAGAAGCAAGAAAATATTTTCAGACTGCCATGGTGTTGAAGCAATCTTTCTTTTCCAATTTCAAATCATTCACAAGTTTATCTGACCTGGATCTTCTTTTGGGTTCATTCCCTGTGATGTCTGCTTGAATTACAGCATCACTGAGTTCAAAAAATAAATGCTGAACACCTGATTAACTATGCTGCTATTAGAAAGAAATAGTAGAAATACAAATAGAAAAAGAACTACTTAGCATCTCATTTACTGTCTGCTTATACACACTGATACCACTTATCTTTGATTTCTAATACTATTCAAATTGCAGCATGTGACCTCGCTGAACATTTACAGCTGGGCCTCATTCTTTCTCTAATCATCTCAGGTATTCTTAGAGGCAAACAGGGAGTGCTACTAAAGTGTTTTCCACAGGATGCAAAGAAAGACTGAAGGGTGAATGTCTTATTAGAACTTACAAAGGCAAGAATTCCATTCCCTGCACTGCCTCACCTTCTGCCACATAGTGCATAGGCGGTACACTCAGAAAGGAATTCTTCAAAAGTCTTTTATTGCAAATTGTCTTCATTTACTTCTTATGAGTCAACTAACAATTGAACACTATTATATATATACAATTGTGGTAAGAACAAGAATTCTGTCTAAGCTCTAATAGTATTTTAAGACAGAGACAAGAAGCATGTGATGGAGACTTTTCAATCACCAAGTTAAAGTAGATACTAGTTGGATTCATTTTTTATTGCTAGGTATATCTCTGCTGAGACATTGGAAGGTCCTTTTTCCACTGGTCCAGCACAGTTTAACATAGTTTGGAAATTGGTTTAAAAAGATCGTTTGGAAATTCTGATCCACTTTAGCATACTGGGTCAAGATGTTTATTAAGCTTGTAGTATAGCAAATGGTAAGATTAGATAATGTAACCAGTGTAAATACTTTCTATTTGAAAGCTCTTCTATCAAGTACAGTGGCTTAGGAAAATTTTGAGAAAACTATACAATGGTACATTAAGTACTTCTTTTATCTTCTGAGTGCTAACTGAAAAGAGTATATAAGGTGTGATTCAATGAAAAAAGGAAGAAGAACACACAGTTGTTACTGAGTGTTCACTGTATATAATATTTCCTCACTTAATTCACACTAAAGTCCAGTGAGATAGATTTTATTGTCCATATCCAACCAAAGAAACAGGATTTCAAAGTTAAATAACTAACCCAAATCTGCCAGCTGCAATGTACAGGAGGATGGATTCACACTCTCCAGCTACAGTGCCCAAACTCTGACCACTAAGCTGTGCCTCTTTAAACAGCCATGTACAAAGGAACAGCTTGTCAACGGAAAAGGCACATTTAAAGCATCTTGCATGCCCTACTACTGCCATTCATTCAGTCGTGCAAAATACTCTCTCAGCATCAGTTTTCCAGTCTCTAAAATTAGGATAATTTCTGTTGTGAGTATTGAGATCACACAGCACCTTGCAGAGGGCTCAATAAATTGTAGCTGTTATTATTCCATGATATGAAGAATTTTAACTTTTCAATCTGCTCCCAATAACTTGTGGGAGACAAAAAAAGAACAGTTATTTATGTTTTAATCACCATGGCACTGCAGGAGCTTTCCTAAAACAATACTGATTTTTTTTTTTTTTTTTTAGATTATCTCGTCTCTTTGGTTTTTTCTTCAAAGCACCTGGCAGACATGAGTGAAATCATTTCTCCTTTTTCTTCTTATTAGTTTTCATTGCCCTTCTTGTCAAGTTGTTTTTAATAATTTATCAATTATGCCTGATCAGGCCTGCTTGGCTGGCAGAGCTAAGCTATAAAAAAGAACAGGAACAGATGTGAAAAATGCATTTGTTTTCTCTTTTTTGCCAAATGCCAGGCAAAGAATGGCACCGTTCTGCCTGCCTGCCCCTTATACTGGTGAGTAGTACAAAAATGGTTCACACAACATCTGCTTTTGTAAAGACCTGCTAGCATTGCCCACGTATGTCCAGATGTCATTGCACACATGCAAATGTCTGTAAGACTGAAAGTGAACACACTCTTCTTGAATGCCAAATCCAGTGTTGTTTTGTTCTATTTTGTTCCAGGGCCTGAGATAATGGCAAAAGAATGGTAGCATCACTGGAAAGAGGAATCTAGTTTCCTTTTGATCCTATTTGCTTTTTCCCCATATAAATCCATTGCCATTTTAATGACACAGCATTTAAGTTAAAAGTGTAAGTTAAGCCCTTAAATATGCCTTCGAGATTAGAAAGGGCAGGAAAAAACAGTGCTTTAACTATTAGATAAGCAAGACCACATCAAGATGCCAGATAACAACGCAAAGAGTTTACTTTTCTTTCCCTCAGGAAACCTATGAAACCTTATTAAATTAACCTCCCAATGGAGGGAAGTCCTTCCTATGACCCACATCTCTTCATCACTTCTCCCTAAAACTCCCCATCATCCTGTCTCTCTTCTGTTACTCTACTTCTTCCTCCTGGTTTTTAAAGAGTGTTTATTTCCATCCATTCCATGCCTTGGTGTAGTCCAGGTGGGTAGTATGGGAAGCTCATTTTAGATATTGTACTTGTGAGGAATAATGAAGTAAATCAACCTGCTTGGTCCAGTATAAGGATGGAGCATACAAAAGATTAAAGATTTTTCTCATTAAGATAAGCCATGTCCAAACATCACTTAGGTGTCTGTAGTTGTGTATTCATGAATGTCCTAGTTTAGTCCAAGGCACATTTCCAAAGGGGGCGTGGGTGGGTCCTACACCCCAGGAGGGAGGATAGAGATTCTGTCATGCCACAATAAAAATAGAAACAACAACTTGAAGTTGCAGAGGTACCCATGCTCTTCTTCCCTTGGGAGGCTTATCTCTAGCCTTATCCTGTGGCAGCAGGTCTACATCGACAAATGGCGCATCACCAGAGTAATGGTCACTGAACTTTATACTGTAGGGCTGGAGTTGCAAACTTTTTTTTCCTTAAAGAACTAGATATTAAATATTGTCAGTTTTGCAGGACATATAGTCTCTGTCACAACTCTCCAAATCTGCGATTGTTGCATGGAAGTAGCCACAGACAATGCAAAAATGAATGGGCATGACTACATATGTTCCAAAAAAGGGTTATTAACAAAAATAGGTGACAGGGTGGGTTTGGTTCATGGGTCATAGTTTTCCAACCCTCGTTCAAGAAAATGGAAGTAAATACATATATATTCCCATCTATCTCTCCCTGATCCAGTGAGGAATATTTTATTTGGCCTCCTCTCTGGTCACTTTTTTTCAAGACTAGAATGTTATCTCTTCCAACTCTTCTTTGACCTTTCTTTTCTTTTTTTTAATCATTTTTTAATTTTTATTCGTATCTTTTACATTATTGTGTATTCCCCATAGATTACCCACCACAGATTCACCTGTGAACCATCACCATAGTCCCTTGTGCTCTTTTCTCCCCCATTTTGAGCCATTTCCCTCCCCCTCCCTTGCTGAATGTTTCTTTCTTATTTGAGGCCCCTATATTCCTGTTATAAGTGAAACCATTCGATATTTTTCTCTTTCTTTCTGGCTTATTTCGCTGAGCATGATTCCTTCTAGCTCCATCCATGTTTCTGTGAATCGCATGTGTTTCTCTTTTTTGAATGTTGAATAGCATTCCATTGTGTATATGTACCACATAGAAATGACCAAGATAGGAGCCCTGTCGTCAAGTAGTAAAATAATGTGTTGTTCATGTAGAAAAACATAGAAACAGAGAAGAAGCAAATCGATGTTAGAAGAAAGCGTCTAGAGAAGCTGACAAAGACTGAAAGTTTCACTGTTTTTTGATAGATGGGATATTGCAAGTATTACGACATTCTAGGTAGAATGATGTCTATGAGCTAAGAGATAAAATTGCCTGGCCCATCTGATGAAAGATACTTTTTCAGCGTGAGTTTTGTAAAAGGTTAAACAAGGATATCATGGTAAGGTCAGACTAGGGTAGGCAGCAAGGCAATATTACACAATTCCTTACACACCATGCTAAGGAGTTTAGATTTGACTAATCCTTCCCCTTTGATAAGAAGAGGAAAGGAGGGAGACCACTGGAAGAGATCTCTTTTGCTCAGCACAGTATGGGTGCTGAGGGACCCCTTCCTAGATTCACTGACTGTCTGGGCTTAATTCCCCATCCTGCCACTGCTGTGTGGCATTGTTCAACGTTTCTGTACTTCAATTCTCTGACTTGTAAAGGTGATAATGATAATAAAAATAATGCCTAACTCATTGTGTTATTATGAGGGTAAGTTAATGTTTGGAGAGCCCTTTGAGCAGGATCTGTGACATACACATAGCCATTTATTGAATAAAAAGAAATACAATTATTATAGCTTTCCAGGAGAGAGGGTCTGAGCCCAAATATTAGCAATGGGGTTGAAAGGGAGAAGATAGTTATAGATGTGATAAAGAAGTACATCTAAAAAAAGTTCATTACCCATTAAATGAAGATGGCATGTCCTTTGAGAATTGAAAATCTCAGTGGAGATAGTTTTATGGTTTGGCCATCTGGGTGAATGGAAGCAAGCTTTCTGGGTAGCAAATCCCAGTGGAGAAGAGGGGTGGGGAGAATATAGCTATGTTAATGATCATCTCTTACCCACATTCCTTTTCTTAGAAACAGCCTTTCTTCCCACAGCATCTGGAAGGAGCATTCCTTGTGCACAGGGTGATCATCTAATTTATCATCTAAATTGGAGCATATTAGGGAGTGAAAGTGGGAAGCAGTTAATATTATTGTACAACAACAGGTATTAACTGTCCTCCCTGGAGCTCTGGGGTGTAGGATCACCATGTCCTTGAAGCTCATGGTCCTGCCCACAGTTCACACCTTACCCATTTTAACCAGTAAGGCCCTTTCTCCCTACAAGCTGAAACTGAGAAATTGAGAAATTCTTTGTTTAGTCCAAAATATGAACTAAGCATTAACTACGTGCCAGCAAATGTTCCAAGCACTGCTGATACAGCAGTGAACAAAAAAGAAAAACAAACCTTTACTGGAGTCACATTCTGGTAGAAAATCAGATAAAAACAAATGTGTGCATAATATGAAATAGTGATAAATGCTATGAAGAAAAAGAAAGCAGAGTAAGGGATTAGCAAGTGACAAGGTGCTAATTTTAGATTGAATGGTTAGGAATAGGGAATGATTTGAGGAGCAGATATTTAAATAAAGATCTGGGTGAAGCAGGAGACACGTTTGATAGCCCTGAGATGAAGAGTTACTTAATGGGTTTGAGAAGAGGATGGCATAAATAAAAAAGGAGAAAAATCCTTGAAGGTAAGAACAGGGACATGAGTGCCGAATGACAACTAGAGGCTGATAATTCAGGAATGAGTATCCGTGTGCTTTTGTTTCCTTTTAGTAAACCCCCTTCTACTTGAATTAACTCAAGTAGGATTCTGCCTTTCTGAACAGAGTGCCTTAATTTCACTTTTTTGCTGAGTTTGCTGGACTGGTATGTCTCTCAATGAGGTCACTTGACATTCAGTAATTACATTCCAGGCATAGATACACATGAGAGAATCATTAACGTGTAGTCACAGCTATTGATGGAATCCTCCTTCTAGGCTTTGTTACGGTAGGGAAGGTGGCTAGGAACAGACTAGACTACTGGGTCTTAAGGAAACATGTGAGTGGAGGGTCTGCAAATAAAAATCACCTCTTGAGAGTTTTCTCAAACCAGGTGCTGTAAATGTCCTGGCATTCTGGCCTGCTCCTGGGTGTGGGAAGATCTGCGTGGCAATCGTTGGGCAAAGAATAGATAAAGCAGGATCCTGAATGGAAAACCATCAAAAGGTAGAAGCCACCACCTCTCCCAGTTCTCTCATCTGCAGTAGATCAAGCCTCATGGTTTATGGATTTTTTTTTTCTAAATTGCCCTTGGTAAGCTTGGGGTGGCTGGAGTTCCATCCAGAACTGATCTCTATGCAGATTCAGCCAAGAGCTCCTTCTATTCCTTTTGGGGCCCCTGCTCATAACACCTGTGGATTGCTAAAATCTCTCATTTCAAGAGGTGGCCTAGAACCACATTAGGAGGAGATGTATTTTTAAATCCCTTAGAAAATAGCACTGAAAGTAATTGGCTCTTGGATCTCAGTAAAACTTATTGGTATGATCTATAAAAATCTCTTTCTTCCCCCACCCCTCCACCCATTGCCTTATTTTCTCTTCATGTTGGGAAATGATTTTTCATTTTATTTCCTACCTTGTTCTTTGAAAGCCTGTACTGATTTCACAAATAGGAAAGAAAAGAAAAATCTCTATATTTGCTTTCTTGCTGCTGCTTAAATATTGATCTTTAGAAATATATGAAGGATTGCCTGAGGCCTCCTAGGAAGTCTGACTCGATTGGAATTGTAGCTTTTCTTCTTGTTGCTGTGTATGAATCATCAGGAATAAGTATGTTTCTTATTTTTTATTATCATTTTCAAAATAACACTAACACTTTTCCTGGGGCTTAATTTACTACTATAGAAGATGTCACTACTGCTTTAAAAGGTCCCCAAAAGTCATTGCTGTCTCTAAGTGCTTGACAGTTCTGTGAAAGTCAGCTCTTTCAGTATCCTCAGCACACACTCATTACCACGACACTCTCTCCATTACAAATTTACAAATACTTAAGTTAATAGAAAACGCCTAAGTAAATATTTTCCATAGTTGTTTTCAAAAGTTCAATGAGATTCTAGAAAGCTTATATAAGAAGTTCTTAGTTCCTTCATGATTCTGTGCCCAGAAGGGAAATCAACACATATAAGAAGAGATTTTACTTTTAAGGAAAATTCTGAATTAGCAACTTCAGGTTGCTCACTCATGCAAAATAAGACCTTACACAGTCTTCCTCCATTTTCTTCTTTTCCCTTTGATTCTTTTCAAGTAAGATGATGATGATATTTGTCCTTACCTGTAATGATATACAAAACTGATGATTCTGAGCAATATTTCTTTTTAAAAGGATGAAATAGGGAAAAAAATCCTTCAAGTACAAAAGCAATGGAGTCTGCATCTATGAGCACATTCAGAGGATTGTGAGAAAACAGCAGCAGTTCAAAAGTTTGGACATATCTGCTATTGATTCTGAGTCCTCAGGACCATGGAGAGAAGCACACATGTAGCAAGGGAGGCTATTTGCAAGATTAGAACAGGTTGCCTTCCAGTGTTCAAACAATAAGAAGTCCTGAGTCTTCCTGAGACATTTTTTTCTCAGTAATAAAGGGGAGAAAATATTTCCTTCCAGATAATGAGGTTGACAAGACTGATGCCTTGGTCATGCTTAATAGCTGTGTAATAAACAAGTTCTTCTTTCTGTCATAAAGACATAATTGATTAGGCAGGTGGCTGAGTTGGTACCTGAGGAAGAGAAAGGTGGGCAGCTGGACTTTAATAGGCATTTGATTACTGATTTCATCCTGGCTTGACTTCTACTTATTTTTATGCTCTACAGTGAGAAAAAATTGAAAATTAATTGCTCAGCCTACCTTGAAAGTGTGAGAAAATTTGTATTGAGAAAATAATTTTGACTTTCTTTCCTCAACATTGATGAAACATTAAAACAAATAAATATAAAATATAAAGATATACCACTAATATTCACCAATTTGTTTTTTATAGATGTGGATACATTGCTCACTTTTTTAATCTAGAAATATTGTCCCTCTCTTACTATGTCTCTGCACTATAAGAACACATTTTTAAATGAAAAATTACGGTAATAAAATACAAAAAGAAACATTGCAAGTGGATGGGTTTAGGTATCCTGATTTTTCTGTGACCCTCAGACTCAAGAAAAAAATCCCCTGCAATCCTCTGGTGAAACCCCTTCTTTGGGGAAATACATACAACTTTGGAGTCAACCTCAAGCTTTCAATAACCTGGTATATTAACGTCAGTTTAAAAAAAAAAGTTTCACAGGCAAGAGCAAAAATTCAGGAGAGTCACGTCATATAAAGGAAGTTTAGGTTTTAAATTTAAAGAAAGTAGGAGATGATTGCATTGTGATTTATATTTGGTTTCTTTAAAAAGAATCTGTCACTGTGCTTTCAAAAACTTCTGATTTTATCTCCAAAGGCTTAAAGTGAAATAATCTTCAAGTGGAAATCTGAATACCTAGTCTTTAATCCTGTTTAGTCAGAAGCACATTTGGTCTCCACATTTTTGTTTCTTTAGCTGGAAAATAAGGGCAGGAATCATTCTATGCTTTACAGCAAAGGATCAGAGAGAGAACAAAACAAGATGACTTGTTAAGTGTTAAGAAAGAGTCTCCATAAACTCAAGCTCTACAGCTATTTAATATGAATTTCCTCTCTGGAGGCTGTCATTGTAGATTGGTTGCCAGCTCAACCTTAAAAATGTCAGGGCTCGTGAAAAGGGAAACCTGTAGATGAGAAAGCTGGCCGCAGTTAGTCCCAGGGGCGGTTCTGCTTTGCTCCTGTGGGGACTCCTGGTATAATCAGTTGAACCCGCATGGAGGAAGTCAGCTAGCCTTCTGCTGCACCTGCCAGCCTCACAGAGGTCTCCAGCATCAAGCCAACACCTCCCACTGAGCAGCAAAACGTTTGTGCCACCTGCCATCCCGGGAAGCAGTGGTGCTGCTGGAGAGCATAATCAATGGAGAGGAACTCCAGTCACTTCTCCCACCTTGCCCTCCTTCCACCTGGGAGCGTAAATGATGACTATTGAGCCATCAAAATGAAAATCTTTAGTAGTCCTGTGGAGCTCCAGATACACAGAGCTAATGGCAGCCTTGCCATTTTAGGAAGGAGGCTGATTGTGTTACAACAGTCTAATAGTTTCTATTTTATATTAACTGTCTCTCACTTTTGTTCTCTCACACACACTCAACAAATGTTCATCATCTGTGATGTTCCAGGCATTGTTCTAGGTAACAGAAGGAATCACTATTAAATCAGAAATAGTGACTTTCAAGAAATTGCCTGGTAAAGGAGAGAAGACAGTGTGTGTGTGTGTGTGTGTGTGTGTGTGTGTGTGTGTGTGTGAGTGTGTGTGTGCATGTGTGAGTGAATAAAATCCTGGTGAGGTGGTTTTGGAGAAGTGTTGGGGTAATAGGGTCCTTGTCTTGGATCTGAGGAGTTTCACCAGTGTTGCCTTTCAGCAGCCCACGGCAGAGGGTGTTTAGTTATATCCAAAAAGGCAGGTTTGTTATTAAAAAGGAATAAAGGAATGTAAAGGATGCTTGCACAGATATAAGTGGGCAGGAGGAGCCGCCCCCGAAAGGGACAGGTTTGTTCAGAGTCGCCTGCATGGTCACAGGTGGTCAAGTTTAGGGGGAGAGCTGCCTCTGCTGCTTTGCAAAGGGGGAAATTTGCTGGAGAGAAACACCCACAAAATCACAAGCAGGCAGGAGAGCTGTGTTTTGCCAGTGCAGATATTGCACTGATGCAGTATTCTTCTCTTTGGAAGGGGCTCATTCCTTTGTGGAATTGTAATCTATTGTTAAATTACTTACTTCTAGGGTGTGACTGGGTTGATTTGTTAAGAACCGGTGATTCTATGCAATGCCCCCCCATCTCCGTAGTCCGGCTTCGGATCTGCGCCTCCGGACACTCTGTAACGTCTGATACTTGCTATCGCAGTTGGAACGTAAGGATTTTTCATTTCTATAGCTGGTTTAATGACTATGTTAAACATTTCTACCCCTGAATCTAGTTTCTGATCTTGTGATGCCTCCATCCTAAATTTTCTACTCTTAACCTCCATTACTGGGGATATTTTTATTTAAAAACATCTCAGGCACTATGGAAAGTGAAGGATCAATGAATTAAGATTCACTGATGACTTAAGGAAAGGTAATTGAAAATACCAGTAATTACAAGTAATTTTTTGTTAAGTAATGATCTATAGGTACTGTTGTAGGATCTAGGAATACCTTAGGGAGAAAAACTGATAAAAACCCATGTCTTCATGAAGCTTGCATGCTTGGCAAGCAAAGGAAAGAGGGAGAGAAGCAGTGAATGAATCTGAGGTAACCAGCAGAGAAAATCCTGCACAACCTAGCAATCCTTGCAAGAAATTTTGACTTTGGCCTTGCTGTACAAATCATTGGTCTTTTCTGCCTTATAGAGAAATACATGAAGAAACTAGACTAATAGTACTCTATTAGAGACTAGACTTCAAAGATCATGGGGTCCTGGAAAATTATCTTAAAGAATCCCAGATTTTCAAGCTAATGCAAATTTTGATTGACTGTAGAATTTCCAGAGCTCATGAAGACAGAGCCCTAAATAAAACCCCAGAGGGATGTGATCACCCCCTTGCATACTTAAAATTACCATCATGTATACAGCATTGTTTGGAAATTGTTGCAATAAAAATATCCCCTTTATTGATTTCTATAAGCTATATATATATATATCACCAAATACATATTTGTATGTTTTCATATAGGTCTCAGCAAGTGGTATTTATAGCTTTTTATTCCCTGAAGTTTTCAGGGATAAACTATTAGACATACACATTAGCCTATATGAATATTTTAATAGTTAAGATGATAGGTAATAATGTTCAGAGAGGTAAAATGGCACCTCTCTCTAGGCTAAGATGGGACATTAATATTTCTCTGAAGTGTCCCTAGGGGGTTTCTAACAGGCTTTGAAACCACTTGTGATATCTGGTCACCTCTAAGCTGGTGAGCAAGGGCTATGAGAGGGAAGACTGTTCTCCTATAGGCCCCCAAGGATTAGATCTTGTGTGGGTTTTCTTGGCAGAGTGTTACAGGGCAACCCCCAAAGGGAAATGGGGTGGCCTGGGTGTGAGTCCTCACTATGTGCTTTAAAAAAACTCAGGACAAGACCTAAGGGAAGGCACACAGAGAAAGATTAAGAAACAGTTTATTTACAAGGGAAATGAGAAGAAGTGGGAGGAGAATGAGAGTGTGAGGGCGAGAAGGAGGGAGAGAGAGGGAGAGAGAGAGAGAGAGATTAACTGGTCAGTATTCCTACTGTTACAGGGCAGGGAGAGGGCCACCCCAGAACCCCCAAACCTGCCTGCTCTAAATAGGTTCTGCCCTCCGCCACATCAAGACAAAACGTATAAGACCTTTAGTGGAAAAAAGCTTTAATACAATTAGTGTGTAATATAGAAAAGACAAAGAATATAGTTTCCAAATCAAGCACCCAATATTACCCATCCCCTCATGGGTAAAAGTCCACCCCAAAGGGATTGGCCCAAAGCAGGGCCCAAAAGCCTGCCACAGTCTAAAACACCGTTCAGCAGGGACCCATAGAAAAGGGTCAGAAACAGCCAGACAAGTCTCAGGGGGGAAAGAGCAAAATCAAAATCAAGATCAGTGTTGCCATTGTCAACCTCCCCACGGGTCTCTCACCCACATCTGCCTCAAGCAGTCCAGGCCAGTGCAGCTTCTTTACATGTCTCTCTGCTCCTTGCGCCTCTGCAGCCCCTCCATCCTGCTTCCTTCCTTCTTTAGTCTCCTCTCTCTCCTCTTCTCTGCTCAGCTCCACCCTCTGTTGGGTGAGACAGGGAACCTGGAACTTCCCCTTTTCCTGGGGACCACCCTCGTACACTATCAGTAGCACTATCTGAGCTGGGGCCCCAGGCACATGCTAAAGGCGGGCCAAACCAAGCTTCCCAAGGCCCATGTGTGTTTAATTTTATGCCAGGCATGGTTGCTTAGCTCCGCCCTTAGTTCCCAGGAACCTCCTTCAAGAAGTTGAGAGTCATGGCAGATTCATGGCATCATGGGAGTTGTTAATCTAGGGGCCTGGGATCTCCTTGGCATGGAGGTGTGGGTGGAGCCTGTAAAACAGCAGCGGGTGAGTTCATTCAGAACATACTGTTCCCCCAAGAAGAAGGCTCTGCTCATCCTGTTTACTGAGTCTGGAGCTCTCCTGCCCCCATTTCTCTTCTTCAGAGTTATTCTATCCCAGCCTTTAATTTTTAACCAATTCATTCCTAGCTCTGGAAACTCTTTCTGATAGGGGCTCTTGGACGAGCTCCATCTTCCTGTTGTAACTCCTGCAGCACTGAGAGTCATTAAGTCAAAGTGTTTTTTCCCACAGTGTGTAAGGGTGAGAGAGACAGACCTCTTGTTGAACCTTATTGCTGCACGATGCAGAGTGGCATTACTTGTAAACTTTGTTGTTGACCAGTATAATTCCCACTGCAAGCATTTCACTGCCTTCCAAGTCCTGGTAATTAAAGGGCTGTGATTTGCTCCGGAGTAGATTCAGTGAATATGTCTGTCTGAGAAAGGACCCAGCATTCTGCTGAACGAACTTTGTTTAAGAAAAATGGAAGAGGTTGAGGGGACCATTGGAGGGAGAAGTAAAACCAGCAATGTAAATGCTGCAATGAGGTAAGGAATGGGGGACCAAGGACGGGAGGAAAGCAGCATGGAAGGAAAGAAAAAAATTGTTGAAGGATGATTTCAAGCAGTTTGCTGAGGTGTTTTGACTATAAATCTTCTCTACCATCTCACCTATGAAATCATCGATAAATTCTAAATTGCGTGCTAATCCTTTTGAGAGCCTTTTTTATTTATGGTAACCTGGACAGGGAATAAATTCTGTAAGCACATTGACTCAGGCAAGAATGGAGATTAGGGCCTCCCTGGTGGCCTAGGGATCAAGTATCAGCACTATCATGTTGTCACCACTAGGGCCTAAATTTGATCCCTGGCCAGGGAAGTAACCCACATATGGTGCAGCAGACTTTCTCATCTTGCCTTAGCAGTGTATTTCAGTAAATCAGCATGTTACACTCCCCACTCTGTCTCTGGTAAACCTATTACCCTCCATACCTCTGGCCTACACCCTAGTTCTTCTACACACAGAAACACATAAAATGGAGATAATATGAGGAAGTGGGGATGTGATGGAAAATATGAGAGGTGGGGAGAGGAAGGTCAAGAGAGAGACTGAGAGCAACCAGGAGAGACCAAGAGAAGCCCATCTCTAGGAAGAGGGTAATATCAAACCATTCCATTCGTTTTCTGTCTTCTTTAACACTTAGAACAGAAAAAAATTCAAGCAGTCAAAGAAAAGTGACTTGATTTTTGGTGTGTGAGAGAGCTACATGCATTCCCATTTCCCCGCAAGTTATGACATGTTCATTGACCACCAATGTCTAATCACTCATTGGTGATTAGGAGGGTGATGGGTAGGCACTGGGAGCATCACCTTACTTAGCTTACCCAGACACTGCTTTCCACAACACAGAGTTCACACTCAGAGGCCCACACAAGGTTTAGAGTTAGTCAAGCTAAGTCCAAATCTTGGAACTTCAATGTTTCTAAGCATTAGGCTATTTAGTCACTCAATGCGTGTGACTTAGTTTCCTCACCTATAACATGAAGGTGATGGTGCGATCCCACAGAGCTATGAAAAAAAAAATGATAAGATTTGTTACCTAAAGCAAAATCAGTGTCCAGTATATGTGATTCTCCTGCCCACTCTGGAGCAAGATGATACTCTGCCTTTTGAATTTTATCTCCTCTAGTGTCACAAACAGAAAAAAAGAAAAGGTAATTCTGATTCTGTCCTACTTTTCGTATAAGTGTCAGGTTCTTTATCTATAAAACTGGTCAGACTCCATTCTTCTTTGGTAATAAGGCTAACATTTTTTGAATACTAGCTTATGGAAGACACTGATATTTGTTTGGGGTAAAAAAATGAAAAGCAAACAAAATCAAAATAAAACGGAAAATTATTGCCACTATTTTGAAGCCGAGAAAAATGAAACACATGGCCTCCTTGGTGGTGCAATGGGTTAAGCACAGCACTATGAAGTTATCCATAGCCACTGCAGCATGAGTTTGATACCTGGCCACGGAGATTCCCACATGGTGCTGCAGACCTCTCTTGCCTCGCCTGCTGCTCCCCTCAGCAGTGTATTTTCAGTCGATCTGCCTGTTCTGCCCCCAATTCTGTCTCTGGTGAACCCTCTCACCACTTCACACTTCTGGCTACACCCCCAGCTTGTATGCATAAACAAACAAACAAACAAATAAATAAGAAAATTGAAACACAAAGAAGAAGAAAAAAAAACTTGCCCCAAGATCACATAGCTAGTAAATTCCAAAACCGGATTGAACCCAGAAAATCTGTCACAGAATCCGTGTATTATCCAATAAATATATCATATTCCTCTCTAAGAGGAGAATGAAGCATACCTCTGATTAATAAGGAGAATTACATTGTTGCCCACTTTCTAATCTAACAAAAGAAGTGAATGGGGCTCCCTTGGTTCTTGTCTTGGGGAGAAAAGAATCCAAGGTGGAGATCAAAGTTAGGCAAAACAACGAGACATTTATTGACAGATAAGAACAGGAAAGCTCTTTGAACAGAAAGGGATTCCCAGAGGTTCCCATGAAGGGGGTGAGAAGTAGGTTTTCATATGGGTAGAGTGGGCAAGGAGTGGGGGTTGGCCATTGGGTGGCTCAGAGTTGTGACTCTTGCTGATTGGTTGGGACCCGTCAAGCCTCCAAGGTTACTGAAGCCCACTGAGTTTCCCCATGTTACCTGACCTGTCTTCCTAAAAACAGCTGTGGTCCATTGCCGTAGCACTGTGTTACTGTGCTGGTGTTCTGAACTTTCTATTTTTAATTCAGTTACAGGGCACCCTGACTCCAACTGATTGTTTCCCAAACAGAGTGACAAGTAGACTTGGGACACTTGAATTTGGGGGGCACCTTCTACTTCCAACAGATTGTTCCTTACTTATATTGATAAATGGTCTTGGGAGGCCTGAGCTTGGACTTGAGGCATCCTGTTCTTAACTGACTGCCTGAACCTACTTCCCAACTTCCTCATTCAGAAATAGTTATTGTATTTAACATAAAATGGGATACCAGGAGAGACTCAGACCCCATTTCTTCCACTGATTAAGGTGGCAATTCTTGCTTTTCACTCTTCTCAGTGTGGTCTAGAAGCAGCACTTGAAAACTTGTTGAAATGCAAACTCCCAGGCTCTCTCCAGACCTACTGAAGCAGAGTGATTATTTTAACAACATTTCAAGATAATTGTCCAAACACTGAAGTTTATGAAGCCTTGTCCTTGCTTTCTGATTATGGGTATCCTCATCTGTAGAGTGAGGAGTCTGAACTTGAGCTGCCCCAACCCCAGGCCGGGACATGAGTGTGGTTCACATTCCTGGTTGTGACTCACGCTCTCTATGCTGGATGGATGGATGAATACATTCCTTCTCCTCCATCTGCATCAATCCCTAAAATACCTCTTTTGAAGAGCTGTAAAAATGAAGCTATTCTTTACAGAAGCATAGAAAACAATTGCCAAATCTTCATCTTTTACTAAATTAAGCATTTCCAGCAACCTCTTTTACTGGTTTGCTATTAGCACACATTTTTATTTCAGCAGATTGATCAAGTCTGTTTTTCTGACTTTATATTGGAGGTCTTATTTTTTTTGCCTGTCAAGGTCAATGTGGCTTAATTTAAGATTATTTATCAGGTATCCTCTTCCTTCAACAGAGTATTCAAACCATCTTTTTAAGTCTTTATATTCCTCATAGTACTCAAGAAAGGTCCTATTTTCTATTCTTTAAATGTTATTTGGCTACTTTGCCTTGATTTTTATGTCAATCTTAATGGACTATTTTTTTACAAAGATGAAAATTTTGATAACTTAGTGTTTTATTTAAACAAAATGAACTGAGCTATATCATTTTCTGCAGCGTTTTACTAGCTTCCTATGGAGGGTTTTGACTAACAATTCTTCAGAGTGAATTTCTGGTAAACTTTAAGTTAGGAACAGGTTACATGGTGAGTCACCTGTGCTAGAAAGACAGGTCCACAAATTGTGATGAACAGATACAGACTGTTGGATTATAGATTCATCTACCTATAGATGAATGATAAGTGAGAGATGAGAAGGAGAAAGAGATAGGTGAGGTGATTGATAATAGATAGGTTGATGAATATATAGGTAGGTAGGTAGGTAGATAAGCAATTGTATTTTTTGTGTATCCTTGGCGGCTGCACCGGCAAGCCGTGACCGCATCTTGTGCCTTCAGCTTTGCAAATCATGGAGATAATGCAGAATCACTGCTTTTGTTGACCACAATAGACCTGGATCTCTGGCATGAGTTGCTCTGACCTAATTTTGTCCTCCTTGCAGAAGAAATGCATTTCTATATGTGATAAACTTGGTTTTTTAGAAATCATTGTCACTAATTTTATACATCCTGTAATTATAAGCAAACACATAATGAGAAGCATCAAATATTCAAGAGCTAATGGGCATGAGATTTTTATAAAAATATGTTTTAGTGTGTTTTTAAAGATCCTTACGGCTCCTTCACAGCTCTGATATTGCCAGTGAATAGGGAGCATGTTAATAATAAATGTCTTAAAATGAGCGCTCCTCATCCTCTGCTTCCCATCTCAAACCAAGCAAGTGATCCTCAGAGTTCATTTATCTTTCCCCTCTTGTTTCTAGCAAGTAAGAGGATGAGGACATGTCTGCAAAATGCAAATCAGCTGCATGCAATTGTGTAGTTGGGAAAATCGCCCACTTAACTCTGAATTCTCCAAACTCCTGCTCTGATGATGGCTGGTTCATCCCCACATCCTCGTCTGCTGTCTCCACTTTAAAAATATTTGGGATCAAGCAAAGAGGGACATATGGGGGGGGTGAAAAAACGGGAGGAATGAACACAAGGGAATATGGTGATGGTTCATTATGGGGACTACATAATGTAAGAAATGTAATGTAAGAAAAAAATTCAATTAATAAAAGAATATTTGTGATCATACTAGGAGTGATCTCTCTCTCACCTAGGTCACATAATTCATGCTTCTAATTTCCTAATCCCCTACCACTTTCAAAAATATCTTATTACCTAGTGAATGAATCACAGGAATAAAAAGGACCTCAGAACTACCCAGTCTCTCTTGCAGATATTTGAAACTCCCATACAAACTGACAAAAGTGGGTAAACAGTTTAGATCTTCATATCCCGGAATGACAAATTCAATAACTTCTTCTCAAAGCTACCTAGCCCATCTTCCAACAGGAGATATTCTGTTTCCTTGTTTATTTGCTTTTCTCCCACACCAAGGAGGAACAAATAATACAGATAGTCTTCAGATTCCACTTAAATACTTTTCAGACGATAAATGTCTATTAACTCAGAAGTAGAAATTGTGCCATGCATTATTTTTATTTAAAAACAAGTATATTTTGGGCCTCTCCGGTGGTGCAAAGGGTTAAGTCGCAGCACTATGAAGCTATCAGCAGCCACTGCAGCACGAGTTTGATCCCCAGCCAGGGAGCTTCCCACATGGTGCAGCAGACCTCTCCTGCCTTGCTCGCTGCTCCCCTCAGCACTGTACTTCAGTAGATCTGCCGGTTCTGCTCCCCACTCTGTCTCTGGTGAATCCTCTCACCACCCCACACCTCTGACCTATCCCCCAGTTCTTCTATGCACAAATAAATCTTAAATAAATAAATAAATAAAACAAATATATTTTATCTACATATATGTATATATAAGCATTTGTGTTTGTGTGTGTTTGTATAGACTTATTACTAGACAAGTTGGAAAGATCAGGTATTTCCCTGTTTATTTTATAAACACCATGTAGACATTAAAAGGCAGACTCATGGTGACCCATAATCCCTATCCCAGAACCCATTCTTCTGGCCCTGGGAATTGTCCTAGCCACCAGCTTCTTCTGTCTTTTGGGGACTACTCTTTATATTTTTGGTGAATATTAAAAACTCCTTCCCAGTCATTCTTGGCCTGCTGAGCAGTCAAGCACGCGCTTGCTCTTGGCAGAATGAGCAAGATGTGAGCAGAGCCCTGGGAGGCGGGCCGGTGCACTTCCTTCTCAGCAACACTTGATTTGGAATCTGGAGACTTCATTCCTGGTGGGGGGAACAGCAACCTTTCCCCCATAATTAATTTCTGTAAGCTGCAGTTCATTAGCAAGAAGAATGACAGCCTCGAGACGCCAATGCAGGCTTGTGTGTGACTCCAAATCTCTATCACCTTATTTAAAGGTGGAGTCGACCATTAATGGCGATAATAATTCAAACATCTTTTAATACCAACAGCAACTCAACCACCTTAAAACAATTCTGGTTGTGAGCAAACTAAGCAATTTAAAGGCAGCTCATGTTCTCTCCAAGTTTTTCATGGCTGCTACTGGGAATACTTGATAATTTATGAAGGCTTATACCATCAAATTAATTACATTTTCCGGATGCCACATGTCTTTTTTTTTTTTTTTTAATATCAGCTAGCTCTGAATTCTAAGTAACAACACTGTAGCTATTCAGTTTATGGAAAATAATACTTGAACCATCTTAGAAATGCCATTATTCCAGGCACAGTCCGTTAAAGATGTGTCAGCAATTTTTCATTCTTCATCCTATGTATTTTTGGTTAAAAATTAGAAGACAGTATCCCAGCTGGGAAGCATTTTTTTTCTACGAAGTGTGAAAAAACATTGTTAGTCTTTTGTAACTAATTTGAGAAAGAAAAGGAGCTAGCTGCTGGGGTATTTGAATTTCTTCTAGCATATGGGAATGTGAATAGGTTTAGGATTGAACAGCCCTGGAAAGTCAAATGCATTAGTCAAAGCCTGAAGGAAATAAAAGTGAATTAAGGTGAGGTTACTAAAGATGAGAATAATGAAATAATGAAAAATAGGCCCCATAGTTCAGAGTCTGTTTCTCTTCTGGTAACTGGTCTTTGGACTTGATAGAACATTAAACCAGTAGACAGAGGGATACTGATCCTAGATTGATTAATTTTTCATTATATTTTCAATTCAGTTTAGGAGTCAGAAGCCCTAACTATGTGCGGATTTATTGCAATATGACTTTTATTTTTCTCTTATAGAATGAATAGAAATTTCTATTTATTTAGCACATATATATGGGTTCCTACTACTGTAGTATTAAATATAGTGCAGAAGAGTGGTTAGAAAAAAGAGTTTGGAATAGAACAGGGCAATCTCAATTTTAAAATCTTGTTCTTCCTCTTGTGAGCTGTATGACCTTGAACACACCAAGCATTTGTGTACCATCTAGAATAGGAATTGGCAAACTATCAGTCAAATTCAGCTCACTGATTGTTTTAGTAAATAAAATTTTATTGCAATGCAGTCATGCCCACTCACTTATATGTTGTCTCTGGCTACTTTTACCGCATAAGAGTAGAGTGAAGGATGCCATCCAATAACATGTGGCCCATTAAGTCTAAAATATTTATATTCTTGACCTTCGCAGAAAGAGTTCTCTGACCTGTGATCTAGGAGACTGAAATGAGAATACCTACAGTTAAATTGGATCATGTGTACATACTGCTTAGGATATTGTGCGGCACATGTAAGTTCTCATTACCTGTTAGGTATCAATACCTACATTTTGACAGCCATAGGCTTAGGGCTGGAAGCACCATGACAAATAAGCACAGCTTCGCTCTGAGGAGCTGCAGTCAGTAACAGTGAGACAGAGTGCAGAGGGCGCTAGGTGGGGACGCACAGGACGCATATGCAATACTTGCCTCTTCCCTACATTCATTGTGGACCTATGATATGTAAAATTTTGTTTAGTGCTTTCCCCCACGAATGTATCAAACATCTTATATAGCACTTCTTGGGAATTAGTTTTGTAATGTTTCTTCTCATCAACTTATATGATTGGTGGGTACTGAATTATAAGTGGAGAATGGGGAGGCTAAATGGAGAATTTGAACTGTGGATTCATTTTCTGGATATATAATCGACAACAGAAAGTAATGTACTTCATGAATTTAACGTGATACGCTACAAGACCTAAAATTAAGGTTTGATATCACCCATTGCCTGAACATCTGGTAAAATTGAGAGGGCCTCAAATGACCAGCCAGCAAGCTCCTTCCTCACTCTGGTCCTGAGAATAACTTTCTCCAATCAAACAACAGTCCTTATCAAATGGGCCAGGTAGACTTCCTGCTTTTTCCTAAATAGCAGGTTTCAGTTCCCTCAGCCACAGAACTACACAAACATACCAATCATTTCCTCACATGGAACCAGAGGACCTGGTTGATTATTATTACTAATTACATTCCCAACTTGGGCTGCATAACATACAGTATCATCCTCCCCCATGGTATATGTGACCAGTAAACTGCTATTGATCTCATCTGTCCAATGTTGGGTGGTGTTCAGCCATCCATAAACTTAGGATGGGACTCTTCTTCACCAAAAGGAGTTGAAGAGGAGGTGATCAAAACACTTGACTCAATGCACTCCAGGATATATTGGCAGCTCCCAGAGCTGAGAATACCCCACCACTCATAAGGCGTCTTAGCACTTTTGACTTATGGTTTCTTTATATTCTTTTTCAAGAAAAAGCAAAGTCTGAATTCACTTAACAATGATAAAGATATAGGATGAGACGCACTGATGCTCCCGACTTGTCCAAAACAACACAAAGATATGTGGAATTAATCCAATTGAGATAGGCACTAGACTGGCCTCCACAGAACAAGCACTGATTCAAACAGTTTGCCTGTTGCAACAACACATTTTTATGAAAAGGATATGTTATGACTAATATCTTGAACTGATTAGACAGCTAATGTCACCATTAATTAGTATATTAACCAAAAGTTGGGGGAGGTGCTAAGAGAACAAAATCTTATTCCATATCTTTACCCTCACTTGTTCCTAAAACATTTTTTCAATTAATGAATTTTAGGGAATTTAGTCATAGAAACATCACCATGATGCAGTTTTAGAATTTTCCCATCATCCAGACATTTCCTTCTCTCCATTAGCAGTTTCTCTCCACTCCTACTCTCTGTCCTTAAGCACCCAACGATCTGGTTTCTGTCTCTATAAATTTGTCTTTTCTAGATTTTTCATATGGACATGTTTTCCTCTCTTCTTGGATAAATTCACTTATCTTGGGTAGAATTTCTGTATTGTATATGATTCCACTGTGTATGTTCTAACTGCAGAAGACTCAAGTTCCTTGAGAGGTTTTGGTAACTCCTTTCACTAGGCCTCAGAACTGTGGCAATTACATCACACCATCATTCTAGGCAAGGGATTTATTGCAAAGATTCCATCCATCTTGGTTTCCACATAGTCTGACCCAAACTACAAATTAGGTGAGGAGATAATTATGATGAAATCAATTTCAAATAGTGTTCATTGTAAATTTAAAACTTGGTCTGGTACTTGTTTTAAGAATATCAAATTTATGAAAATTTCGTACACATTGACATATCCATTTAAATATGAGGTGAAATTGAGCTATGACTTAGGAGAATCACAAGATACACACACACACACACACACACACACACACACACACACACACACACACACACTTGGTATGTCTGGTGTGTAAATGGGAGACCCACCAGAAGAGACCATTTTCTGATGGAAGCAGGAATTCATTCCTTGGGAAATCTGAAGTTTTGACAAATGATCCAGTGAAAATCTATTGTGTGAGGATGGAGGGATCTCTAGAAGGAAAGAAGGAAACAGGCATGATGAGATGGCTGAATATGATGAGTAGGTATTTGGAGGACAGTGTGGATTTTGATTATTCTGTCTGCCACATGGATATATTTCTAGCTTCAATTTTCTAGGATGTCTGAATCCTAGAGAATGCAGTAAATAAAACTAGGAGAGCATTTTTACTAAAAGTCATATCCTACACTGGCCCAAATAGCTCTATTTTCAGAGTGTTTCTAACAGGATGTGAGCCACAGAAGAACACACCATCCCTGTCTCTGTCATAGAAAAGGACTCAGGAGACATCCAGGCAGAACCAGCTTTTCTGTGCTTACGGGAGGAGGGAGAGCATCCGCAGGGGCTGGAGGACCAGGTTTATATTCATAGGTCTCAACAGAAGAGTAGTTTCACAGACAGGAACTCTCCGGTGTCCGCAGGAGTGTGAGGAGGTGTTGCTGCTCATGAAGCAGTGAGGGGTCCTAGAGCACGGGGCGACCACGAGAGCACACTCGTTCACGAACGTGCCAGACCTGCAGGGGATGAGCTTAGGTGCTGACATTTCAGTAAATAGGGAATGTGAATCAAGGAAAAATGGCAGCACAAATTGTTGTGTGATCTCATCAATGGCGTACAGCATTAATGAGGGCTAAGAAAATTTGGGATGGGAATGGTACAGTTAGACTCATCAATGGAGGGGCATTGTGAACATTGAGAAGAAACACAAAGTTAGGATTGGAAGTCATCGAGAACAGGGTCAGACTTGCTGGAGATGCATAAAACCTCATGAAAGAGCAGGCCCCACAAAAGTGCTCCTTTTCCTCTGTAGTTTTTCTAATTCCATGTGGAGGAAGCACGGCAGCAATTATCTTAGTCATAAACCACTGACATATGGTGAGCAGAATGTATAGAAGCTACCCTTAACCTTTCCGTCCTCCAGAAACAGTCACATCTTTTTCAATAGAATTAGCATTAATGCACATGCACCTTCAACGTCTCTGTTCACGGCATAACCACTCTTCCCCTCATGCTGACATTCCTTTCTCCATCCATCAACACCATTTTTCAATCTTCACATTTTGTGCTGCCAATTTTCAAAATTTCTCCATCCTTTTCCATTCTTTGCATTTCCTTTCTCACCTCAGTCACTTTTCAAAATGAAGAGGAAGGAATATTGATGGGGAAAAAAAAAATTCATGCAACTTGCCCCAAATGCCTTTCCAAATAGTGAAAATGATTTTTTGTTGTCATTTTTCCTTTGGATGGATAGATATATCATTTGAGCTCTTCTTTGCATGGAGATTCAATCTAATGTTAATACTTCATTCAGTGCTTAGTTTAATGTTTCAGTGTCTGAATCTAAAGTCTGGGAAGATAGAGAAAGTATCATCAGAGATGTTTGGGCTTTAGGCCAAAGGAGAGAATCAGACCGCCACATGAAACAAGATTCAAAACTGAGAACAGGGCTCAGCTGCAAAACATATGTTTTGGGGGAAAAAAACCACTTTTCTTCTTTGTAGTAGCATTACCTTTGATACATTCCCCATTTGGCAGTCTTGACTAATAAAGCATTTTTAACGAAAGCAATCTTGTGAAATTCTTGGTTTTCATCCTTCCGTGTTTTAAATTCATCAGATTCAGCAGTGCCTTTTTCTGAACATTAAGGTTAGTGGTCTTTAACAAAGATTTGTAAGGCACATATGTGCTGATGTTAAATCAGATGAAACAGACTTAAGTGTTTCTGGAGGATGGAGAGGTTGAGGTTAACTTCTGTCCATTTGACTAACCGTATGTCAGTGGAGCGTGACTAAAATAAATGGAGCACGGGAGTTCGATCCTTAGTCAGACAACACGATTCAGTTTATTACCGAGGTGAAAGCAGAGACCAGCGACCAGCCACCATGCTGTGCAATTGCATTTTCTGCTACATTTGTGTTACACCTCTGAACTAAGGAGCTGGGTCGCCGTCCTATTATGTCAGACAAAGCACGCAAGTCATTGAAGCCCTTCCAGGTAGCAACATCTGGGTGATACTTCCCAGTACATAAAGGGCCTCCAGGAACTGAGCTTCAAGTAGCTGCACATCTGTTTCAGGTTTGAAAATATGGTGTTCTCTTTCTGAGAATGTCCTTAAAGATTTTTGAGTTGCTGATTGCAAACTTCACCATTTTTCAAAACTATTGCTAGACTGCCACAAAGACATTTTGTGAGCAATGTTCTAAGGGCTGTGTGCTTCTCAGAGGGGGTACATTTCTGGAACTGGCCAAGTAGGCCCCTGATATAAATGCATGCTTTTGAAATGTGGTGTCTGTGTTTCATAAGTAATCACTGAGTATCAATCATAGCATTTTCTGCTGTGAGAAAAATGAATTGTTTTTCACTGCTCTACTCCTATGTCAGCTCCTGAGAGTTTATTGAAATCAAGGGGGAAAATAGAATAAATTAATAAAGATAAATTTTAAAAGATGAATTAATTAAGCAATTGGCTTGACAACAATTATAGAAAAAACTACATCAAAATGTTTTATTGATACATTCAGGAAACTTGGTGTTCTGCTGGGACTGAGCCAGATGTGGGACTGGAGGTCAAACACCTGTCTTGTTGATGGCTCTTTGGAAGAGTAGCTACTAAAAAATGAAATAATTCATCTGGTGAGTTAACTGAGCCTCAAGTCAGCTCCACAAATGTTAGGTTTATGCTTGCTGTCCAAGTTAATTACCTCCAAATGATAGCCTGGAAATGGTCGACTTTTAATAGACAGGCTTCTATCAAGGCAAAAAGGACAGAAAACCAAAAGAACAGGGCAATAAGTGGAAGAAAGAGAAGAGCAGATGTTCTCACTACAAAGATTACAAAACAAACCCAAGAAGTCGTCTCTGGACTCAGTGACTGTACTTTTCCTTCCATTCTCCTACAGATCCACTTAGCACACAGGGGAATTATGTGCTATTGTAAGAACTGTAAAGGAGCGGGCTTAACTCCACCACACCATGGGTTATAATGTGTGTAGAATATATATTTTGAAAATTAGAATTCTCAAAATTAGAAATTATACGTACTTTTTGCCTATTTTATTGATAATACATGAGTGATATGCTGAGTAAAACCATTAAATCACCAGAATATAGTGACTACAGTGACTACAAAAGTCGTAGAATAAAATGTTTGAAAGTCCTGAATAAATGGTTTATTAATAGTGGAAGAAACTAATCTTGGGATTGAAGCCATAACACAGTTTCATCCCAGGCAGAAGGACCGAGGTAATAAAACTGCAGTAAGAGGAGCAGAGAGGAAGCAAAGGCAGAAAGACGGCTCTGGAGGTGGTCAGCTCTACCCTGCCTGCCTCCCTGACCTCTGGGCTCCTCCTCAGCCATATCTGACGTCTTTCTTACCATCAAACTATGATAGAAGCACTCCTATTACCTCAGTTTACAGATTAGGAAAGAGAAGCCCGGAGAGGTTACACATCTTACCCTGAATCAGGTGATATAAGTGAATAAGGACTGAGCACGAATCAGACCCTCACAGCTTGACCCCAGTAACCAGGTTCTCAGAGTGATTCTCCACTATCACTGTGTCGGTAACTACTAGCACATTCAAAAGTGCCAATAATTCTGGGGCTTCCCTGGTGGCACAAGGGGTTAAGTCTTAGCACTATGAAGCTATCGCCAGCTACTGCAACACAAGTTTGATCCCTGGCCAGAGAACTAACCCACATATGGCTCAGCAGACTTCTCCTATCTCACCCATTGCTCCCCTCAGCAGTGTATTTCAGTCAGTCTGCCTGTTCTGCTCCCCACTCTGTCTCTGGTGAACCCTCTCTCTCTCTCATACACACACACACACATACACACACACACACACACCCCACCTCTGGCCTACACCCCAGTTCTTGTATGCACAATTAAACAAATCTTAAAAAAAAAAAGTGCCAATAATTCTAATGATATGGTTTTGAGATGTTAAAACATATAGAATGACATGTGTGATTAAATAAGCTTACCAACACAAATTCAACTAAAACTCAACCCAGTTTCCCAGTCGTGAAAAAGATTTGAATTTCAGAAGAAAATATCCTTTGCTAGAATTATTGTTTTAATGTTCAGTGTCGCTTTTCTTGAATTTAATGACATTCTCTGATTCCTAAAGTGCTAAATGCTTATTTGCAAATTTGTATAAGGCTAGAAATACAAGGCATCAAATAATAAAAACTTCGTACTGACTAAAGATATTTTGAACATTTTGTTGAATTATCCTATTATATGTGTGTTACATGCATGTGTGGGTGAGGAAGTGTATGTTTGTGGATGTTGTAAAGATAATTTGCCTAAGTCACACAAAACTAAGTGACAAAACTAGAATTCAAAGCCAGGTCTGGTTGATTAAGATTTTTGAATGTATAAATACATGCATTTATGAAAACACACGTGTATATATAACATATGAGAGTTTACTTCAATATTGCCGTTATTGATTACATTGTGCATCTTCATTTGAAAGACCACTTTCACATTTGCATTAAGTTTTATAACTATACTGGAAATGATATCGACACTATTTAACTGATCTCACTGTTCGCTGCTATTCTTAGACCCTTAATCGCCTATTCTTCAATTTCTTTTTATAAAACCACTTTATTGGGTTATCCAACTGCCATACAAAAAGCTGTACATATTTAATGCATACAACTTGATGAGTTTGAGAATAGACATTTCAGCAGGTATGAAGTGCCTTCCTCATTTTTTTTCATGTCATCAGAACATTTACCATAAGATCTACCCTCTTTTTTTAAATAATTGCCATTAAAATACATTTTATTCAGAATGTGTCTGAGATTAAACAAATGAATCACCAAAATGAAAATGCAAAAAAAAAATTCCAAATGACAAATACTCCTTTTGCACATACAATAAACTACACATATTCAAAGTCTACCATGGCACTTTGGACATGTGTATACCCATGAAACTATCATCAAATTAAAATGATGAACACAGACATCACCCCTCTTAGAAAAATTTTAACTATATACTTTAGTACAGTGTTGTTAACTATAATCACTGGGGCCTCCCCAGTGGCGCAGCGGTTGAGCACTGCGCTGTGGAGATGTCGGCAGGGCGCTTGATGCGAGTTCGAAGCCCAGCTGGGGAGAATCCCACATGGCGCGGCGGACCTCTCCTGCCTCGCCCGCTGCTCCCCTCAGCAGTGTATTTCTGATCTGCCTGTCCTGCTCCCCACTCTGTCTCTGGTGAAGCCTCTCGCCACCCCACGCCTCCGGCCTGTACCCCAACTTGTATGTATAAATAAATAAATCTTTAAAAAAAAAAAACTATAATCACTATTTGAATTTTTATTTTGATTGAGCCTTCATTTTTTTAGAACACATATTTAAATTGTTGCCTTCAGGAAGCACTTAAATGTTATATTTTCTGACCAGCCCCGCTTCTTGGATAGCTGAGTATTAGGTGTTTGCACACAGAAATGAATATCCTAAAATATATATCCTATCCATTTCACTGGATCTGATGTTGTTACTCATCAAAATATTGATCATTTTATCTTGCTCCTCTGAATTCTGTATTAAAATGTTAAATGCAAATTTATTTTTTGCTATATCTAGTACATCCTGGAAAGACTATGCTCTAATTTTGAGTTGCAAAATTGTGTCCTTTACATTGTATACACTTTCTTTACAAGATATTTTTCTCTTTATGACTTAATACTGTTATTTGATTCAATATATTCATGTTTTCTTGTGTGTCTATGAAAACCACGTTATAATTGTAAAAAGTTTTTTTTCTATTCCAAAGGAATATACCTGCAATGAGCTCAGGATTTTTCTTTTCTTTTTAACTGTGATGTAATTTCCAAGTATGATGATTTCTTTTTGCATATCTTTGCACAAGGAAACCTATGATTACACAGGATGGACTTAAAATAAATTTGGAATAGCTTTAATTTGGGCTTATATCCAATTTTTTCATTTTCAAATTAAGAAGGTAAAATACTTGGTTTACCATAGTTTTATTGGACTAACTGGTATTTTGTATTTAAGGTGTTGGGGAGTAGGGAAAAGAAAGGGAGTTTGAGTGAGAACACTAGGCAATCATCGCAGATAACATTGCCTCTGGTTCAAAGTATTGCATATTTTCATGGCCCTGCAAATGAGCGCAGCACCATCCTGTCCAGGTGCTCTTTGTCCAGAAGGTATCCTGTTGCCTTCACGAGAGTCAGATTTTCCTGGTATGGTGCTTAGTGTGTTCTCATCTCTAACCCCCTCTCTCAGATTTGTAGACTCTCAGTCACATCCTCTTTGATCTTCTCCATCTACTTTCTAATACTTTCCTGCTATAGGACTCTTAAATAAATGTACTTAACTCACTGTCTTGCCCATTAGTTCAAGCTGTGGTATATACATGTAAACATTAAATTGTAAAATACAATTTGGGACTCAGATAATCTGGCTTTACTTTTATTAACTATGTGCCTTTTGGAAAACTAATTTTTCTGAGGATCAGTTTTTCAATGTGTAAATTGAGGGCAACTACTTTCTCTTCTACATGACAGCGGGGAGGCTTCTCTGAGATACCAAGGCCGTGCCGGCCCTTGGCAAAGACCTCCAAGCAAGAGTGGTGTGGATTTCTCCTGAGCCAGATTCAGTGAGGATCCGACTCAAAACACGACCCCTGAGCAATGTCATCCCTCTCTTTCCCTATTAGCCTGTTAGGTACTTTTGCATTTTGACCAACTCTTAATCCTCATTTAAGATGTTCTCAGTAAATACTTAACCTCTTCTGTGATGGACCTAATTGGGGGTAACTTTGGAGATTTAGTGAATAATCTTCTGAGATAGGTTCTATGTCTTGTATTTAATTAGCTGTTTTCCCCCATGGAGGCATTTTAAAGGAAAAAGAATAGAAATTAGACCACTGGGATTAAAAAAGAATAAAGGAATGATCTTTACTGTGAGCACAATGTGAAGAGCAGTTAGCCCTGGAGCTACCCCACACCTCCTCTGCTCATGTGCCCCATTTGCTATGAGATCAGTAACAGTCTTGTCTTTCCTGGACATCAGCATTAATCCTTGTCCTAAACAGACTTGGCAATGGGAAGCAGAAGGAAAAGGTGGATCTAATGAAAATGTTTCTGCCACCAAAGACATTTCTGTTGCCTTTATGCTGTATCCTGTCAGTACCCAACCATATGGTGTTAAAAACACTCCCTAAAATGTGATTTCTTAAGCTACTTTGCAGTTATAATGGGTAATTGTGATCTGTTTCACAGCTAGAAATGAATGAAAGTGGCTCCTACGATATCCCCAAACTTCAAAATGCATTAGAGGAACAGGAGGGAGGAAGGAAGGAAGCTGCTCTCTGCTCCCATTGCTCTATAAATCACAGTGGTTACCTCCAATAGTTTAAGTCAGAAGGGAGCTCTAGGATGGCCTCTTCTAGTCATTATTCGTCCAGAAGACTCCTGAGCTACACTGTCCCTCTCCATGGCTCCTCAATCCACCTTTCAAGATGAGTCTCTGTGTCTAGACTTCAGGGCATCTTCAACCACAAAGTTCATCTACAACCACAACAGAGGATTATAGAGGCTTTCTCCGGTGGGCACTCCGGCCCCGTCAATTAGGTTGGAAATAACCGACACTAGCTAAAGCAGTTTGAGTTTGATTAACTGATCCTCTGCATTAAGCAAAAATCATTAGGAAATGCTTCCCTAATTGGCTGGGTTATCTGCATGCTTAAACATCCTGAGCGAGATTTTCCCTCCCTCTGGTAAGTTACAGGGCTGCCTACCCAGATCATTCTCATTGACTCACGGCCTAAGAAGACATGTTACCTAACATGAAGAGACCCCTCTACAGAGTCCACACTGTATCGGCCCACTCCTCTGCCCTAGAGTCAGAGCTATGAGGGTGCCAGAGGGTGTTTCCAAAATACCCTTGATAGTTGTTCTGATCCCACATGACAGTCAGTTGACCTCAGATTCCTCACCTGTACAATGAAGGGAATGGACCAGAAGCCTGTGTTGCGCCAGCAGAGCACCAGGCAGGCTCCCTATGATTCAGGCGGACAGGTCAAGGAGAGTCCTGGGGCCCTCGGTGGCTTTTGCAGGCTTTTAATTCTCTTTTGCAGTGAGGCAACCAGGTGCAGGGCAGGTAGGGCGGCCAGGGGTCCAGGAGGCTAGCAGGCCTCCTAGCCACTGGCAAATCTTCACTTTCTCTGGGCTCTCTGACGTCATCTCAGGGTTTGTCTGCTGTACCCCGAACAGTCTTCTACTCCTTCTGCTTCTTCTCTTCTGTTTCTGTCACGCACACGTGCTCTTCGCTTCTGCGACGCCACCCTTACATAGCGTCTCTCCAGGCCCAGGTGTGCCCATTCACGCATGTGCACGCCACCATAAGGCGCACGTGCAAGACCGCAGGTGCCCATCATGAAATCTAATAGTGGTAGGGCAGAAAATCCTGATGCCTCTATCATTTAACCTACAGCCTACAAAGTCTTCCTGGCTTTGATAGTTTTTGAACTGATGGCACCAAATTTGTTCAAACATGACTTTGCCTACCATTTGCTACCTTTCTAGTGAGCAAGACAAAGTTAGAGGTAAAATTACAATATCTCTCTACTCTTAAAAGATAAACTGAGGCCTATTTAAAAAATTAAGAGTTTGGCTAAGCTATTATGACTGGAATGGTCAGCAGCAAACTCGAAGCAGTAGGAGCGCTCCACATACGTGAGATGGGGAGAGACTTTCACAGAGAAGGAGTAGAAGCAAAGGAAGGACATTTTGCTCGATTGTAGTTTAATAGTTAGTTGGCAGTTTATGATCAGTTGTGCTAAGATTTTTAATTCCACAATCCTGAGGCATTTGCAGACTTAGATTTTGGTTTGCTTTGCACATGTAGGCTGGCAAGGCAGGAGAGCCCTCCACTAATGGACTCCTTGTTAAATTTAACCCTCCCACCACTTTAGAGGAGAAGCTCAGATTAAGCCTGCTCTCATCCCCTAGAGACAGAAGTTTTTACCCTTGGACCTTAGTTTGGCTGTCCTTCCAGTTTCTGTCTTTAATCAGCTAAATAACAATGGGAAAGTTTAAATCTTTTGAACCATTTTCCTGGTTTGTAATGTGAGAGCTAGTTTTTTTGTAAAGATTTGAATTTGAGGGTAGAAAGTGCCTGGAACAGAGTAGATTCTTAATTTCCAGGCAGGTGGCTGCTCTGTGATTCTGGGTATGTCACATCCCGCCCACTCCTGTTTCTAAGCCTTTCCTGAGTGGAGCAAGAGATAGAGGAGCTTGGACTTGCCCTGTCCTGGGATTCTCAGATCCTTGCTGGGCCCCAGAACATGGCGCCAACAAAAGAGATTCTGTTTATTTGACACATTTCAGTCTCACTTCCTCAATTTGGGTTCTCCTTACAGTTTTACTTTCTGAAACAGTTTGTTCTGTGACAAAAGGTTTGCAAAAAATACAGGGATAATTGCTAAAGTTTCTCTCTTTTTGACAGTAATTCAATGCCTTTAACAAAATTTATAATCCTTTTGTACCTAAATGTTTATATGTGTTGTTAAACCATAATGTAAAAGTATATAAACATTTTCACATGTTCCACCAGATCAAATATGGTACGTATGATAATAATTAGAACCACCAACTTAACATATTGTGAAAAATGCCACATATGCATTTAATTATAGTTTCTGATTTTCAAGCATGCATTCAGGGAAAGAAGGAAGTGGCTTTCTATTTAACTTCTTCACTGCTAACAGAACATGCATGTGTTTTGGCAAGTTTCCTAAGGAACATCTGTCTGAAAGGGAACACTGGGGAGTTAATCGACATCTACCCAGCCTGGGCAACTGCTGTATGGCCCATGTTGTCTCTGTTAAACTTCTTAACTGTGTCTCCCTTTAAGCAGAGTCACAAAACATACTATCAGTTCTGCTCTTTGAAGCAAAGAGCAGATCACAAACAAAACTCAAACTGCTTTATTTACAGAATATCTTTATGAAGTTGGTAAATGATTTAGAGTCATTTTCCAAAAGAAGTATTTGTAGACGTTGTCAATGTGGGAGTGAGGAGGCCTGAGGGGAGGGGGTTGTAAGTGGCTTGCGGATATGTTTCCATGGGTTCATACCAAAGGAATGAATGGAAAAATGCTCCTTAGTATTGAGTGGGGAGGTGCAGAGGGCTATGGATGTGGTGAAGGATGAAGCCGACTAGCTCACTGACATGGCCTCAGCTCTGTTTGCAGAAAACATGATGACGGATTTGAAAAATAATAAAGGGCCTAACAATTTAGAGGAGTTGGCTGGACAGATATGAATAGCATAGAATTAAGTCTTTCCTTTCTCAGCCAGGTTTGACAAGCATTGCGCTAGTGGTTTATAAATGAAAAGTGACTACATGGCAGAATGAATTGTTTCATGCCATTTGGAAAGTGAGTGGGAACGTTAGAATTTGAACTCAATATCTTACTCTAAGTCCTGATATTCCATTTTTTCAAACTGAGGTATAAATTTTCCCCCATTCTGTAGTTAATTCTGTCAAAGCAAGGACACTGAAGATGATGGTAACAGGTAAAGAATCAGACATAAGTTTGCCAGGTGAAATACAAGACACCCAGTTAAATTTGAATTTAAGATAAATTATTTCTATTGGCTAACTTTGGCAACTCTAGTTAGACTGAAATCTAATAAAGATATAAAAGGCTTGCCATAATCAGATAAAATAGCCTGAAGCAGGATCGACACAGGAGGCAAAGCGAGAGAGAAAAATCAGGAAGATGGGTAAAAACAGGAAACCAAAAAGTCCAAAGAAAGAATGAAGTAGAGGAGGGTTGGGGTGATTGGTAAAGAATTAGAACTGGAAGGTCTGTAGACACAGCAGAAGGAAGCCAAAGAAGGACAGACAGCAGAAAGAAAGTAACTCGGCAGAGCTTTGATAAAGTGGCTGCTGGGGTCGCCATGATCTCAGTGTACTCAATGGCTAGAGCTGCCATAATAAGTTACCTGAGATTAGTGATTTAAACAACAGAAATTTACTTCCTGACAGGTCTGAGGATAGAAGTCCAAGACCAAGATGTTAGCAGGATTGATTTATTTTGAGGCCTCTTTTTAACATGCACATGGCCATTGTCTCTCATTGTCAAACATGGTCACCTCTCGGTTTTCTGTGTCGATGTTCTAATCTCTTCTTATAAGGATGACAGCCCTATTGGTTTAGAGTCAACTCACAGGACCTCATTGTACTTTATTCACCTGTGGAAAGGTCCTATCTCCAAATACTGTCACATTCTGAGGTGTGGGGGCCTAGGACTTCAGCACATGGATTTGACAGGGGACATCATTCCCATGTGTTATGCTTCCTGAATTGAAATCATCAGCTTAGTTCGGCAAACATTTATACCTACTGACTATACGACTTTTGTGCCAAGTGTTAGGGAAACCAAAATTCACAGGACATGCTTCCTTCCTTCAAATAGTGGGAATACTAAGAATACTCACTTATAAAGACAGATTTAGGTCACAATTTGGCTCATCCACTTAGTGGCTAAGTGGGTTTGGACAACTATGATCTAATCTGATAGAGGAGTAATCATATGTGTTTTGTAGAGTAGTCTTGATACTACACTTGATCTTAGCCAAAAGACTGAGGAGTGATATAGGTAAAGTAGTCTTGAGGATTAACAATATTGCTATCAAGCCCAGTTCCTGGTATATGTTGGTAGCTCTTACTGCTGCAAAGAAAGTGTTCATAAAACATATATATGGATAATTGTTACAACGAGGGCAATTTAGACACCATCTCCAATAAAATCATCATTGGAGCTTAGCCTTAAAACTTCAAGAAGAGGGGCCTCCCTGGTGGTGCAACAGGTTTTAAGTCTCAGCCTATGAAGCTATCCGCAGTCACTGCAGTGCCGAGTTTGATTCCCAGCCAGGGAGATTCCCACATGGCACAGCAGACCTCTCCTGTCTTGCCCACTGCTCCCCTCAGCAGTGTATTTCAGTCGATCTGCCTGTTCTGCATCCCATTCTGTCTCTGGTGAAGCCCCTCAACCCCCCACACCTCTGGCCTACATCCCAGCTTGTATGCATAACTAAATAAATCTTTTTTAAAAATAAACTTCAAGAGGATCTGGCCTGCAAGAGGCATACACATAATTTGATATGCCTAGAGCAGAATAGTATCTAAGTGGTGGCAGAAAATAAGGCAAGAAAAAAAGATTGCTCTATCTTATGAAGGACTTTAAATATTATGCTAATATACCTGGAGATTTTGCTCTCAGCAAAAGAAATATTGTTAATTTTGTGTAGTTTATTGTTTTTTGTTTGGGGCTGTTTATCTAATTTTATTTTTTTCACAGAGAATTAACTGCTTTTCGAAAGTACTGTTTGGGACTGCCTGAATATAATGGAAATAGGAAAACTAATAAAAAGAAAAACTGTCCAAGGCAAATTCTGGCATACTGGCACAAACTAGAACTAGGCCCATCCCTTACATAGTATCAATGGATAAAATGGTGCTTTGAATCTTCACAAGGACAAAACACATAAAAATATCACAGCCCCTGCCTTTCCCCAACTCTTCCCACTCAGTCCATGAAGATACTCAGACTTCTCACATCTTCTGAAAGAAAATGCCCCCTTTGATCTTCCATTTTCTCTTTGCCTGCTATTCCACTTTATTTTTTCTTCTTGTTGTTATATGGAAAACATTTATTCTTCATTACCAAGTGATACATGTTCATTGCAGATGTATCAGAAAATGTGATAAGCAAAGTAAAAGCAAATTACTAGGTAACTTCCTCCAAACTCCAAAAGCAAATGCGGTCTTCTGAAAACAAACCCGCACATAGTGTCATAATGGAAGATGAATCAAGCTGTACATTCTGTTTAGTGATGTGCTTTTTTAAAATAAGCTTCTTATTAAACAAAATATACCTATAAAATGTATAGCTAAGTGTTACCAACAGCCATCAAAAAAATAAAATATCCTCACCCCTCACGACTCTTGCTTGCCCCCTGCAGAATTTCCATAGCGTTGCTTTTGTTTCACCTGCTTTTAAACTCTGAACAGGATGCCTGCTGGTCAGGCTAGTGTGCTGTCTCTTGATTGACTTCTTTCATCTGTCTTATGGCTGTGAGATTCACCCATACTTGTATAGCAGTGGTTAATTCACTTTTTATTTCCTTTATGAAACCACCACTCGTCATCCTTTCTTCTGTTTGTGACCATTTTCATCACTTCCTGTTAGGCACTATGAGGGACAGTGTTGTCGTGAATGGCACTGTACACATATTTTGGAACACATTTCTTTCTTTCCTTTTTTTAAATAGATATTTTATTTATTTTTTTTATTCGTATATTTTACATTATTGTGTGTTCCCCATAAGTTACCCACCATCTGTTCACCCGTGGAGCCATCACCATTGTCCTCCGTGCTCCCCTCTCCCCTTCTTGAGCCCTACCCCTCCCCTCCTACCCTGCTAAATGTCGCTTTCTTATTTGGCTCCCCTATATTCCTGAAACCATTCGATAATTTTCTCTTTCTTTCTGGCTTATTTCACTGATCATGATCCCCTCTAGGTCCATCCATGTTGCTGCAAATTGCATGTGTTTGTCTTTTTTGAATGCTGAATAGTATTCCATTGTGTATATGTACCACATCTTCTTGATCCAGTCATCTATTTTTGAGCATCTGGATTGTTTCCATACCTTAGCTATTGTGAACAGTGCGGCAATAAACATGCGGGTGCATGTATCCTTTCAGATTAGTGTTTTTGTGTCTTTTGGGTATATTCCCAGTAGTGGTTTTGCTGGATCATATGGAAGTTCCATTTCTAGCAGTTTGAGGAAATGCCATACAGCTTTCCATAGTGGTTAGATCAATTTGCATTCCCACCAGCAGTGTAGGAGAGTTCCTTTTTCTCCACATCCTCGCCAACATTTGTTGTTGCCTGTTTTATTAATGTGTGCCATTCTCACTGGCGTGAGGTGGTATCTCATTGTGGTTTTAATTTGCATTTCCCTGATTATAAGTGATGTTGAATATTTTTTCATATACCTGTTGGCCATTTGCTTTTCTTCTTTGGAGAAGTGTCTTTTTAGCTCTTCTGCCCATTTTTTGACTGGATTGTTGACTTTGTTTTTGTTGAGTTGTGTGAGCTCTTTGTAGAATTTGTTATCAGTCCTTTATCGGTTGTATTGTGTGCAAAGATCTTCTCCCAGTTAGTAGGGTGTCTGTTTGTTTTAATTATTGTCTCTTTTGCTGTACAGAAGCTTTTTAGTTTGATGTAGTCCCAGCTGTTTATCTTTTCTTTTACTTCCTTCGCTATGGGGGAAGTGGTTTTAAAGATTTTGCTGAGATGTGTGTCATGTAGAGTTTTGCCTATTTTTTCTTCTATAAACTTTATGGTTCGAGGTCTTATCTCCAGGTCTTTTATCCATTTGAGTTGGTTTTTGTGCATGGTGTGAGGTAGTGGTCTAGCTTCATTTTTTTGCATTTAGCAGTCCAGTTCTCCCAAAACCATTTATTGAACAAACTAATCTTGTTCCATTGCATATTCTTTGCTCCTTTGTCAAAGATTAGTTGTCCATAAATATGTGGATTTATTTCTGGGTTTTCTATCCGGTTCCATTGGTCCGTGTGTCTGTTTTTGCTCCAGTACCATGCTGTTTTAATTATTATGGCTTTGTAGTATAGTTTGAAGTCAGGGCATGTAATCCCTCCATTCATCTTCTTTTTAGTCAGGAGAGCTTTAGCTATTCGAGGTTTTTTGTGGTTTATTTTGGAACACATTTCTACATTTCTAGTCAGAATAGAGTCAGGAATAGATGTGCCGGGGTAGAGAGAATGCAAATAGCTTCAAATTTTATTATACTAGTTGACATTTTTACAAGCTTACATTGGATTCCAGTTCTACATCCCCATGCTCTTGATATCATGAGTCTTCTTAATTTCAGCCCTGCTAGTGGGTGTGCAGTGGTAGCTCATGTTACTTTTTTATTTGCACTTCCTTGTCTATGGATGAGATTAAGCATCTTTTCATATGTCTGTTGGCTAATTGGATATCCTTTTGGGAAGTCTTATGAAGACTTGCTTAAATCTCGCCCTTTTTTATTTATTAAATTCTCTGCCTCTTTGTTATGATTTGTTGGTGTTCTTTCCATATTCTGGATGCAAATGCTTTGTCAGTTATATGTATTACAAATATCTCCTTACTCTGATTTATTTTAAAAATTAATCTGCTAATGGTATCTTGATGAATGAAGTTTCTTAATTTTAATCAACTTAAGTTGGCTATATTTTTCCTTGAAGTCCAGTGATTTGTGAGTCCTTTTGTTGTAATCTTTATGCCAAAATAGAAAAGATATCCTCTTATGTTTTCTTCTAGTAATTTTGTTGTTCTGCCTTTAATATTAGGATATATAACCCCTAGAATTGATTTATTTATTATATGAGTAGGAGCCAAGTTCAATTTTGAGTCTTCATTTTTATATTCAAATAACACAGTGCCATTTATCAGAAAATCCATCCTTTCCTTGCTCTGCACTGTTCTTCCTGCCATGTTATTTTTGTCATGACTCCAGCATTCATGCATGTGTGGATCTATTTCTGGGTTATCATTTGTCTTTCTGTAAGTCCAAATGGGGCTATTTATATTTCAATTAATTTCATCAAATTTGAAATTTGTTCATTCTGAACATTAGTTACATTTCAAGTGCTCAGTAGCTGCATGTACCTAGTGGTTACCAGGGCAGTGCAGATACGGAACATTTCCAGCATCCAGAAAGTTCTGCTGGACAACATCACTCTAGTTCACCTTTAGCTACTTTCATAGCTTTTATCACTATCTGAGGAAATCTTATTTTCATTTGTTATTGTCTTTCTCTGGTGTTAGAATTTAAGTCTTCATATGTAATGTTGACTGACTAAAATGAATAAAATTCTGCCGTGTCCTTTGAGTCTAGAGCTACTTTTTGAACTCCTTTTATCCAATCTCAATGAGACTCCCCAAAACTCAGAGCAGAGGGAGACACTGTCATTTTGGAATTTTTGGAGTGTGCTGCATTTGATACATTTTATGAATGTTGATTAAGACAATATTGTTCTTACAGATGTGAATGATATTGATAAAAGCTAACTCTCCTTGAGTTCGTTCATCTATAACACATTGTTCCAAAATTTACATACATCAACTCATTTAATGCTTATAATAGTCTATGGAGTAGGTACTATTATTATTCCCATTTTATGAATGGGAAAACTGAGGATTGATGAGGTTCAGTATTCTGCCTAAAATCACATCACCTGAGAATGGAGGCACCGGATGTCTGTGACAGAGCCTGACTCTTAACCACGTGTGTCTCTCACAATAAACCTATCCGTCTTCAACCTGTTTCTTTTTATTTGCTCATCCATTTAAAGAATAATAGAATTACTGCTCAGCACCAGATAGTCTTTATTGTTCTTTGCCGTCTTGTTTTCTTTTTAGATTACAGATTATACTTTGACTGATTTACAACCTTGCTGCTAGTGGTGTATGTCGTGTAACTATTCCCACTGTCTTAGGTTGGGTTCTGAAGAAGTAGAGCAAGAATTTGAGTGCATCAAAAGAGAGAGAACAGGATAAGACCCAGGAAATAGCTAAATAAGAATGTAGTCCCAGCTGATGTCCTGCCTTAGTTTATTCCCTCTAGAGCTCTGGGGCATGCCCACAACCAAGAAGACTGGCACTATATACCTCCATGTTAGTCAGTGACTGGCGGTGGGTTGTCCTGCTCTGCTGTGTGTGTGTGTGTGTGTGTGTGTGTGTGTGTGTGTGTGTGTGTGTGTTTCATAGTCATTTCCAGGCAAACACTTTTATTTGGATCAACTTAGGGAAATTCTCCAGAGAAGGAGACAACTGTATGCCATTCACCACCAACATTCACAGAAGTGGGGGTGGGGTGGCTATACCAGTCAGGAAAAGGCAATCTTGACCTGGTGCACCCATAGTATCCACTGCCCTCACTCCCCGTTAAAATATTTCTGTTTTATTCATTGCTTATAATTAGCATGAAATAGTGTTTAGCATGTCCATGCAGTTGATTGGTTTTGTGTGGATTTTACAAAACACTTTTACAGTCCTTGTTATTGCTGCCGAGTCTCTGCTTCGGGAATACATGTGTTGCATGCATTTAAAGGCTTCCAAATGGAATGAGATCAGAATGAAATAACAAAGCCCTACAAGCTATTTTAAATAACAACTAGTAAATAAAAACATCTGTTAGATGAATAAGATCCACATCTTGAACTTCGGCGAAGAGTATGTGATGTACCTTTAAGGAGGACCGTGCACATTAGCAGCTTTTTCAGTGATTTTTGGTGTCTAACAGGCAGCTCAGGAAATGTAGGCAGGAGGAGGTGGAGTCGTTCTGAGAGCACAGTGGGATGAGAGGGCACAGAGCATGTCTCCCCCTGTTTTATTGATCTTTATACTGTGTTCTGTTTATGCTCTTTAGAAGAGTAGTTATGAAAAACCAGATATTACACTCATTGGCTGTGAATGTGACACCAACATCTGCTTGCCTTGGCTTGACGCCTCCACTAGGAACCATAGGGAATGCTTCAGACCACACCTTCTCCTTGGAAACAACATGAGCAAAAAGGAAACTTCAAAGGCCTGAAACACCTGTGTAACCTCTTCTGTGCCATAGAATAGTCACATAAACAGATACTGAAAATCAAGCCCTCTGCTCCCTGCTTCTCTTTGAAGATGCTGGACAGGAGCGATTAAACGAGGTCCTGATGGCCTATGAAGTTCTTATCTCCTGCCTAGCTCTGCTGAGACATTAAGGGAACAAAATCCTGCAAGCAAGATCTAGGAGCAGGGAGGTTGAGTAGCAAAAAGAATCCTTTTCCCATTCTTCCCGCAGCCTCACTTAAAAGGTCAAAGCAAATAAAATCTTCTGGTACCATTTTGGTAATGGATATTTAGAACAAACCCCACTGAGTCTTCATGGCTTTATTCTCAGTTTTCCAAAATGAGATCTAACTTGTTTCAATTGCTTAAAACAGAGGGGCAAACCACTTATGATGAATGCATTCTGTTTGAAATCAATTTCCTTCATCATTTTATTAGATTGCATGCTCTGAACTGGGGAGTAGCATTTTCCCATTGTGCTTTTGCAGAACTGCCCACTCTTGGAGCTTTGTGGCTGTGGACCCCTGATTAGTTTCATTGTTTTTCTTTTCTACTTCCCTGGCTACAAGGCCTTAACACTTTCCTCACCTTTGAGAAGTAGGGCAGCACCACAAGGGAGGTAGAATAAACAGGATGATTAAACAACCTTCATGCAGCAAGGGGGCAATATTTCAATAACAAATATTGCTACCCATATACCTCAACAGAATGTGCTAAAGTAAACAAAATGATAGCATAATTATAGTAGTTCCAATTATGTTAATTAGACTGCATACACGCTTCATTGATAAGCAACAGTGCTGCAAAGAAATGCTAGAAGCCTATATAAACTTGAGCCTTCAGCAACTTTGTGGCACATATGCTACTAAATTCCCGGGTAACATTTAGCCTCTCACAATTTTTTTTTTTATAATACTTTTTGTTGAAAAGATCAAAAATGAAGGGCACACCTCCACACATTTTTAGAGAAGTCAGAGGCTCTAAAATGGATTCTGTGCCCTGCTACCCATTCCTCAGTGTTTTGGTTCCTTTCTTCTCAAACCTCAAATGAAACACATTAACATGTCCCATTTGACTAATTAAAATCCAGCTTAGGGAAATGGATTTGCTCTTCACTCTACTCCAAATCACATCCTCTGCTTTGATATCACCCATAAAAGAGAACCCTGAGGGAACAGGCCACCAAAAGCTGTTGTTCACACAGTGGGTTACATTTGAGGGGAACTAAAATTTGGGGGAATCTGAGATTGTTCCCAAGCATTTGGGTGAGTTGATGGGACACCTGATTGCTCATTAAAGATTGCAAAGATATGGAAGATATTAAAAGATGAATCATTTCAAAAACTGTAAGTGCTCAGAAAGGGAAAATTAGTTGCAAGCTAATTAGAACCATTTGCATTTAAAACTAAGTGCTAATGCAATTAAAATAATACAATGATTTAAACATGGAGCAATAAAGAAACCTCATAAATAAAATAAAACATAGTCTAAAATTTAAGTGAACCATGGGGTTTGAAAAGGAAATAGAGTCTATTTACTCCAGAAATTATCTACAAGACATTGTCCTAAGAGCACATGAAAGAATTACTTCAAAAAAAAAAATTGTTTTTATCCCCAAAAGATTGCCAAGAAATTAGCAATCTAAACAAATTGCTTATAAAATCAGAGGACAAAATGAGAAAAGAAATAGTATATAGTTAAAGTGACACAAAAGACTTTTGCTTATGAGGCCAATTCAAATCCACCTTTACGCCTAGACTGCTCTCCCTTTGTCTCTCATTTCACCAGTTGTTCATTTTCTCTCCTTTGTTTTTATTTTCCACTCACTCCTTTTGCACACACTCTGCACAAACTTCTTCACGATAAAATGATTTTCCTTTAGTATTATCTCTTCACATCTTTCATTCAGATCTCTTGAAATGATAGGAGACAATCACCTTCTCCAACTTTCTCATCTTCAAAATTAGAGCTGAGTATAATTAGCAGTGCCTTAGATTTTTAAACAAACTAGCATTCACTTATCAAAACAAGGCTAACTCTTCTTTGGTTCTGCCTTTGTTATCAATGCAATCAGATTAACTTTTAGACCCAGTTCCCTTAAAATAGGATTTTAATTTCTAGTATCTGTTATTTAAAAAGTCCATCCCCAGTTTGTTTTCTGTAACCTGGCCTGTTGAACAAAAAGAAACACAAAAAGAATAAAAGTATACTGAGAATATAAATAATAGACAAGTATGGCCTATAAACAATATCAAAGAACCAACATACATATCCTGTGAGGAAAGCTTTCAAAAAAGAAAAAAAAAAAACTGAGCTGATTTTATGTGGAAAAGAAAAGCTGGGTTGGTGGGTTGTGTGACTGGCCATCTGTAATTATGTGAAAGATTATTAGGAAGGAGCGTATTGCCAGCTGCTCTCCCCTCTGCAGAGGGGAGAGGGATCAGATTAAATTATAACCAGAGAGATTATGTCAGACATAGGAAGAATGCTGTAGCTTTGGGGAGGTGTGATATTCTCTAAAGTCCGTTTTTAAGGGACAGTATAAAATCCTCATTATTGAATTGTAAACAGTTTGAAAACGGGACATACTACCCTCATTGTCAGAGAAGATAGGTCTTTTTTTTTTTTTTAGATACAATGAATATTTGCTTAAGAATTGTTTCTAGATGATGCACAGCTTTTGAAATATATCTGGAAATATGGTAAATGTGGAAAAAATGAAAAAAAATAGTCTTTTAGTTTTGAACAAATATTTTCTTTGCCCAGAGCACAGCTTCTTGCCCTTATGGTTGGCTTCTCCTTTGGGTTTGTTTGTTTCTTTGTTTTTTCCTGTAGATTTAAGTACAAATGCTTCAAGGTAGAATGATTAAGTGACCTCTTTTGATTCTTTCTAAGGCTTACTATTCTAATTTTCCAACTTCCACAGTAAAATGAGAGCATAGCAGAAACTCTATGTTCTTTGTCTTTGTAAATATCAAGGGTTGACAAAGACAATTTTCTCGACTCCTCACCTATTATAGACACATTCTGTAATGTAATAAATGTTAATACATCTTCTCAGAGTGCACATGTTTCGAAGTAAGTCTTTGACTAGTCTTCTATCTACTATGAAAGAACTTGAAAAATCTCAAAAATTGCTTTTAGATTAGGGAGGCAAAGTGTGACATATGGCATAATATTAAAGTAGCACGTGCTTTATCCTGCCATCTCTTATCCAAAATAAACAGCAACAGAGACATTGCTAGAGACAGAATGTTCTGTGAATAGTGTCCCCCTCCCCCACCCAATGAACCTGCTACTGCTTGTGGATGTTACTCACAGAAATGCCCCTCAAGAAATCATAACCTTCCTTATATTTTCTTATTTTAGATACTAATCTATGTCTGGTAATATGGGAAAATTCCCCCACCCCATCTGGGTTTGTAAGTCACCAAACAGGGGCTTTGACTCGTGCCCAGAAAACCAAAGTTTGAACCGCCAGAATGTCATTTTACAGAGTTTATTCAAGGTGGCATCCAATAAGGTAATAAATTGGAGTAGAAAAGAACACAAGGGACCACGGAGATGGACTACGGGTGAATTGGAGTTGGGTTACCCAAGGGGAATACAAAATGTAAAAGACATAAATAACTATATATATAAAACTATATATACACATATATAAAAGGTGGCATCCAAGGGAGCACCCCAAAATACCTGGCTTCCCAAATAATGGGAGTGTTATGATTATATAAGGAGGTAAGGAATGCAAGGGGTGCAGGATGTGAAGGGAGTGGGGAATTTTGTATTTCCAAGTCCAAGGAGGTGGCATGGGGAGTCTAGACAATGAGTCAGGTTGTTTGACTTTCTCAGCAGGGAGTGTTTCCTCTGGGCCATCATTAGGCAGCAATTAGCAGATGTTCATTTTTGACTCCACCATCAACCTCAAAGGGGCAGAGAATTTTATTAGGGATGTAACACAATCAGTTTTCTAAGTTTCCAGGAATGCAGTTGGAGCAAGTTAATGGTTAATGGGAAAGGGAAAGAGAGAACAAAAGAGAATTAGCATTTTATTCTGCTTATTCCTAATTTTTCGTCTAAGGGAGGTTTTGTTGCAAAATGGAGGGGATCTGGTTAGAGAAACTTCTAAAGATGGATAGATGAACAAACTAACATCAAGTAGATTGGTAATAGAACAAGCCAACTCTTAATAAATACATACAGAAAATTTACATGACTGTAAATTCTAAAGAGAAATGGGGCACATGTGGAAGATACATACATGTGTGTGTGTATGTGTCTATATAGAGATCTCTCTCTGTGTCTCTGTCTCTCTCTGTCTCTCCTTCTCTCTCTCTCTCCCTTTCTCTCTATTCTATGTTAAAGGACCTGGGGCATCAAGCAAAGAACAAGGGGGAGATTTCATATGAAAATAAGGGGATGACATCATCTTTTACTCTTAGAGTTAAAAGATGAGTTTCTCAGATGTCACTGATAAACCTGATAAACGTACACCTACACGATGCCTCCCAAAATACATCCTTTTTTGTTGGAGGAACAGTATGTCCTGAATGAACTCTACCCACTTTTTTATGGGCTCCACCCCTGCCGCCCTCCATGCCACAGAGATCTCAGGCACTGAAGATTATAACTCCCCATCACACCAAGAATCTGTAATGACTCTTGACTGCTTGGATGGGGTTGCTGGAAACCAAGGGTGGAGTCGAGCAGCCATGATTGGTGAAAAACTGGACACGTGGACTTGCAGACTCTCGGCTTTTCCTGCTTTCATTTTGCACCTGGAGTCCCAGCTCAGACAGGGTGACTGATAGCATGTGCTGACCAGCTAATCTCTCCCTCTCCCTGTGTTCTCCCTCATCTCATTTCCCTTGAAAATAAACCTTTTATTCACTTTTCTCTGTGTGCCTACTTTTAAGTCTTGTCCTGAATTCTTAAGCTTGTAGGTGAGGACTCACACATAGGGCATCCTGTTTCCCCTTGGGGTACCCTATAATACTTTGAATCATATAAAGGGAGAACAATAATTACTTTTTTGATTAGGAAAATGGCAAATGACTAAGACAAGGACAAGAGTTCTCAGCTTGTAGGACCTTTACTGCTCCAATTTAAAATAATCTGCATTCTTTAGGTTATGGTAATAGACTTCCCTAATTTACCTTAGTTCCCTATACCAAGGTGAAACTTACTGGAAGGGGCCTACTCTGGGTATACTAAGAAAGCTATCTGATCCTTTTTGGGAAGCCCATCCCACATACATCAAACATAAGTGTCAGTTTTCCTAGGTTTTAGTAAGAAAGGAAACAATCTACGGAAAGGAACCAGACAAAAGAGACAGGCATGAGGAGCAGAGGCGCCCCAGCAACTCAACAGACTTAACGTAAACATGAATTCAATCAACAGATATTTATCAGGACCTATAAGTGCTAGATGCTGGAAGTAAAACAATGAAAAAAAACCAGACTTGGTGCTTGCCAATCTGAAGTTTAAGGTTAAAGCAGGAGGCATATTCTAAGGTAAACATTATGCAAAATAACATTTTCATATTGTGACAAATAGTAGAAAGAAAAATTATGGAGTATGTGAAATATAAATACATGTATTATTTATATACCCAAATAAATGTAAATATACACCTTCCTGAAGATAAAGAATTTTATCTGAAATTGGAAGAATGTATAGTAGGTAATGAATGTTGTAGAAGATACAGGTGTAGATGAGGGACATACAAATATTTCATACAGAGGATAAAGCTTGTGCAAAGGCCAGGGTGTAGAAGGAAGCTGAGGAAATGTAAGGACACCACTGTAAAGAAAGTCATAGATGAGATGCATGACTAATAGATGTACGGTGTTATGCATACTATTTTTAGCCTGACAAATGCAGAGACTCAATTGAAGAGTTTTCATTATGGATGTGAGGTAAGGGACTCTGTATTGTAAGAACATCACTCTGGCTACTTATAACAAAGGATTCCCTTGAAGCAAGATTGGCTGCAGAAAACTCAGTGAGAAGGCTATTGTAGATTTGAAGATGATAATGGATTTACTAGAATGCTGCCAGCAGAAATGGAAAGCAGAAAAACCAAAAGTCATCTGAAGGTAAATACTTACAAAGTAAACAAGAGATATTGAGAAGTTTTGTTGTTGTTGTTTTACTATAAAGTGGGTTGTGGGAAAGAAAGTTACCAAAGATATCTTCAGGGACAATCCAATATTCTAGAGAACAGTAAAAGAGAACTGTGCTTTAGATCAGAACTTGCAAACCCTTTCTATAAAGGTTGAAATAATATATATTTTGGGATTTAGAGGACATAGAATTGAAGCCGGAGTGTACTCTTAATTTAACCCTTGAGCTACCACAGGTTCTTGTTCCACGAAGCCATAAAAAGGAGTTCGCATTTTAGATAAGTAAGCAGAAAGAAACAAACTTTGTTTAAGAGAGTAAAGAAAAGTCTATTTAAAGGAAGAAAGTAAGGACTCCCAGGTATGCTGTACTTGGGAGGGGCAAGGAAGCCTCTGTGGGCCTGTGTCTAGGGGTATTTAAACTTTTTTCCTCTATTCTAAAATCTCATCATCCTGCTTTGTGTTTGGCTCTTTCTCTTAATGGCTACACCCCTCTGGGCAGATGTGCCTATTTTCCCATGTCTTATCTTTTTACCTCCCCTGTCTAAGGTCTCCTAAAATTTACTGTCCTTATCTCTGTCTCCGAAGTCCCTGCCTACACTGTCCCTGAAGCTGCCTAATTAACCCAAACTTTCTCTGGGACTCACAATCTCATAACTGCTCAGTTTTGCTGGGGTAGAGCTCAAGCAGTCATAGACAACATGTAAATGAATGTGCTTGGCTGTGTTCCAATAAAACTTTATCCACAAAAACAGGCCGAGGGCCAGATTTGGCTCTGGGGTATAGTTTGCTTACCCATTTTAGATGATGAACATTCTGATTATGCAAACTGTTGCTTACACTGATGGCCCTAGATCATGAAAAAAGCTTAATGCTGAATGAAAGCCAGGGATATTTGAAATAGTTTGAGAAAATCTAGAGAAAATCACTGAAAGCAATTTTGGTAAAGGTTTCACTTACCTGATTTTTTCAGACATATAAGTCAAATATGAAACATTTTGGGCCCTGATAACACAGGATAAAATTGTTAACTAAGCTTCAGAATGGTTAACAGAAGGTGACAGTAGCGCCAGCAAGGCATGGGGCAGGTTTTTGATGATCCCAGCAGATGGGTAAAGGAGGAGTCCTGGAGCCCTCAGTGGTTTTTTCTGGCTTTTAACGATCTTTTGTAGTGAGGCAACCAGGTACAGGGCCGGCTGGCAGGCCTCCAGCCCCAGGCGAATCTTCACTCTTTCTGCACTCTTTGGGGTTCTCTTGTGGCCTCTGCTCTGCACTCTTCTGCACAGCCCTCCGCTGCCACACTCGGTTTGCCGCGGCTGCCACTGCTTAGATCCTCAGCCTCTCCAGGCCCAGGTGTGCCCACCCACACATGCCCACACCTTGCTTCAGGTGCCTGCCATCAGCATGCGTGCAGGACCACAGGGGTCTATCATTAATGCCAATAGTGGCAGGGCGGAAATGATCATTCTTTCATTTACCCTACAGTGATCCAAGCTAAAATTCCTCTTTCCAAAGAACTGAAGCAGCAGCAAATATTTGCATGGTGATATCTCACCATAATAGCATCATGCTAATAAATGACATTTGTCCTGAGTTGTTAAGCTTGTAGAAAGAAAAACTGGCTTTTTCTTTCTTTAGAAATTTTCTTTCTACAGAATTTGTGCTAACCTCTCTAAAGCAGTTGCGCTTGACAATGAGTTTGTGAAGATTCCATGAACATAAGAGCAAATACCATTACACAAATTCTAGGAAGACTGACACAAATAGCCTTTAATTAAAAACTATATTTTAATAATTCTACAGCATGAATATAAACACTTAAGTTGAAAAGTTGTTTTGACAGTGCCAATTTTTATGGCAGTTTCTTCTTAAAACCCAGCTTTATTTTCTAAAGTCCAGGGGGACTTTTAACCATGTGTGTCCTGAATTCCAAACCAGATATTCAATCAGACTCTACTGATGCATGAAAATTTTAGAAAGCTTGAAAAAGCATAGAGTTTGGATCATTGGCAATACAATTTTATTTTCATATAAATATATTTCCTAGAAATTATATATCCAATCTGATCATATATAAACACAATTTTAATATTTTTTAATTCTAGAAACAGAGAAAATAGGCAATCAAATAAATTAGAAAGCTATTTCTCAAGGGATTCTCTATTTTATGAGCTGATAAACTGGAAATTTTATTAAAAGATGTTTAAAAAAATCTTGATTCTTTTAAACATAATACTCAGAATCATTGAGTTCTCACAGCAACTTATCTCCTGGAGAGCAGGCATGGAAACATCCTTATCTGAGGGAGCTGACCTAACAGGTGTTTTCTTTTTCAATGCAATTTTATGAAGCTATGAAATCCTCATTAAGCTGTGGGTCATAGGCATTGCTCTTGGAACCAGCTGTGCCAGATAAGCAGAAGGGGTTTTCTGATACTTCAATGCTCCATAGTAAATTCAAAACCTAAAAAAGAAAAAAATAAAACAAACAAGCAAAAAAACCCTCCAGATGCTAACTGCTAACTACTCAAAACCTTGGTGACTAATGTGCTTTCCCTATTAGGTCATTATTAAAATGCTGTTAACACTTTTCACCTGCAATAATTCAGAGGTGGACTTAATCCTTAACTACAAAATGTTCATCCCTTTTTGTCCTAGTCTAGACATACTTAGTGCAACTTAGAGATCAATTGTTTTTTTTCAATGGTAGTATTATTGTTTCTATGTTCATATTTATAGATTATGTGTGGAAGGATTATGTGTCTTACACTTTTCTAAGTGTAAGACATAAACTTTACTTTTAAAGAAATTAACCAAAGGTATGGACTATATAGTTAGAGGTAATTCATGATAAATGAGAGTTTATGGTAAATAAGTTCAGCTGGAAAAGCCAAAATAGTCAAAGAAAAGACTCCTTTGGAATTGCCAAGAAATGCTTCATGGAGGATAGAGAAATGGACTTTTCGAAACATTGGTAAGGTGAGCAAAGCTAATCAAGGTGGCCAGCCCTTCATGTAGGATGCACAAATTAATCCAAACCTAAGTCTAGCCCACACTTGGTACTCATAGGGGACTACACAGAGACCACCTTGAGCAGGGCCTGGCTTATTTGCAGATCAGTGAAGAGAGCTGAATAGGATCAATGACTCATTGACAGAGGATGTAAACTTGTTCCATGGTGTAGCGACAGGAAGAACACAGGAGCACGTTCTTTATGAGACAGGTAGATGGGAAAGGAGGAGTCTTGGAGCCCTTGGTGGCTTTTTAGGCTTTCAATTATCTTCTGTAGAGAGGCAACCAGGTACAGGGCAGACAATGGGGCTGGGGGTCCAGGAGGCTGGCAGGCCTCCCAGCTCCCGGAGAATCTTCACTCTCTCAGGCTCTCTGTTCTCTCCTGGTCTCTGTTGCACCCCAAATGGCCCTTTGCTCCAAGCTCTGTTCTCTCCTACCTCTGCTGCTTCTGCTCTGTGATGCTGCTCTTATAAGCCCAGTCTTGCCAAGCCCAGGTGTGCCCACTTATGCCTGCCCACACCCCACTTCAGATGCCCACCACCAGGCATGCATGTAGGCCCCCGGGGGTCTGTTATTGATGAAAGGGCGGAAAATCCTGATGACTCTCGTTTACCCTACACATGATATTGCAAAAAATTTAGTAGTGAGAAATAGTAAAAAAGACACTAAATTCACAAACTAAAAATAAGATTCAATAAGAAATAGAATTAAAAGAAAGTAAAGGATCATTAAAAAGTAAGCATTTTTACCAAACATTTTCAACATTAATAAAAAGATTGGTTAAGTGAATGGATATTGCTAATGAATATAAAGTCAAGAAAATATTTCAATACATATATCAGAGTCAAAGAAATGAAAAACATGGAGAAATTAGGAGACGTGGAACAGAATTCCACTGTAGCCAATACTCATGGTATAGGAGAGAAAAGGAATGAGAAGAGTAAACAAATAGTTCCAAGAACAATTGTCCCAAGAGTGAACCAAGTGGAATATGTAGGTCCTTGTACTTACTACCTGGCTTCAGATTCTTCCACAACATCCTATTGGTTGGGAGTAAGTCATAAACACCAGTTCTAATTCAAAGGGAGAGGTATTATACTCACATGTTTTAAAACTACTACATCGAGGAGCTGTACTTTAAAAATTATGTCACATATATGACAAAAAAAAGTAATAATCTGGTGGTGAGCATCAAGAAAGAAGTGAAAGCATGTTCAAACCCTTGTCTTATTTAGGAGGGAAAGTTGTTGGAAGTCAAAGAATGATTAATGCTGACACTGAAAATATATAGGTTTAAATATATTTTCAGAAGTGCAATGGTGGGGCCTCCCTGGTGGCGCAATGGGTTCGGTCTCAGCACTATGAAGCTATCCAGAGCCAGTGCAGCACGAGTTCAATCCCTGGCCAGGGAGCTTCCCACATGGCGCAGCAGACCTCTCCTGCCTCCCCAGCTGCTCCCCTCAGCAGTGTACCTCAGTCAGTCCTCCTGTTCTGCTCCCAGCTCTCTCTGTTGAATCCTCTCACCCTCCCCTCACCACCCCTGGCCTACACCCCAGCTTGTATGCATAAGTAAATAAATCTTTTTTTAAAAAGTACAATGGTCATCATACCATATTTACATAATACTACTTATTTCATTAAACAATTCCTCCTGAACATTCTTACCTTTGATAACAGCTCCACCTACAGATAAAACCATTCATCCTCTTTCCCTGCCCATGCCATTGGACTGTCTCCTCATTCTTGACCTCTCTGCCCCTATTGTTTCTCTAACTCCTAATCTTCCACCCTCACTGGGGTAATCGATGAGAATCCATAATTTCTTTTAATAATCTATTATTCAAACATGTCTCCAAATCTCTGAACCTTTTTCAGTAAAGGTTGTCATTGGTCATCATTTCTATTCCACTGAGATTCGCCTGTCCTTGTTACCAAACTGAATCCTATCAACTTTGTGACTACTCCATCTTACACTGTGATCGTAGCCCTCATCCTCAACCCTCACTGCTTCATGCTTCCATCTCTTAGAAACACTAAATTCCTTGATATTTTAATTTTGTTCTAATTGTTAGCCCAATTGCTCAACTTATTAATACGCCACCTGAATTAAGATGTTGTTCCCTTATATTGCAGAGATGCTAAATTTCTTTATGTCCTTAACTTTCCAAAACACAAAATGAATGTTACCAAACAACCTTCTCTTCTCCTATGCCAAATTAGGCCAACGGTGTGAATCAGTATCACATAACGCTCTGAATCTCTGTTGTCAAGTATGTACTAAGAACAGTCAATAAATGACTTTACATATCCTTAATCAGATCATACTATCCCTAAAACTGCCCTTCTCAATCAAGCATCAGTGAGTTTTGCTGCTTTTCTCAAGCAACTGACACCATGACAGCACTTTCATTCTTAGGAAACATTATGAACGTTACAGTCATTAGGGTTCTTCTCTTTTATTTTTATCTTTTTTTGACACTAGACTCTGCAGGTTTTAAAATTTTTTCTTTGACCCCTTTTGGAATGAGCCACCTATATTTTGAATACTGATGTTCACCAAGGTTCTCTCTGTCCCCCAGATCTTCTCTTCATTCTCTGTCTCTTACTTCAAAATGTCAATTTACACTTATTCACTAATAACTTCCCAAACTAGTTCCACTATCTTAATCTCTATTCTGTTTTATAATTGCATAAAACAACTGCTTATTATTTCCAGTCAAGAACTAAATTCACCTTCAGTTTCTCTCATTGAGCTTCACATTGACTTCTAAGTTGATGGCAACATCCTCTGTCAACCAAGTTAAAAATAGAAGTGTCATCCTTGACTCCTCTTTTTCTTTTTTACCCCACTCAGCCATTAAATCTGGCCTATTTTATCCCATACTGTTTCAGAAAGGTGTCTTTTTCTCTTCACCCCTGTTATTCCAGTGTAGTTCAGACATTTCACACAGCTCCCTGAACTCCTGAAACACCTCCAAAATCATCTCTCAGACTCTAGTTTTCAATTCCATTTTTCTTCACCTGCGGTATTAAAAAAAGAACAACCAGAAGCTAAAGGGACATAATGGAAGCAAACATTGTCAAGAGAAAGCTGGCTTTCTGTTCAAGTGAGACCATGGAGATGTGGTGTAACCTGGGATTTTAAGAGTACAGAATCAGGTCTCAAACTGCCAAGTTTCATATTCGTACTAAATTATCTTTAGGATTTGTGCTCTTGGAAAGTTACTAAATTTTTCACTACCTCAGTTTCCTCCCCTTGAAATTGATATGGTTACATGAGCTAACTGAGCTAAGTGGGAAAAACCTGTAAAATATTTACCCCTTGTCGGATAATAAGGACTGAGTGCGTGCAATGGTGATAGGCATGGTGACAGTGCTTGAATTTTGGGATATTTATCTGTACAAAGGTTTAAATAGAACACTGAATATCAGTTAAAAGCTTGGAAAAACTGCTAGTCTTCCTTGCCTCACATTATCCCCTTTGCCTGAAGTTTTGACCCTCTATGAAAATTCCCAAACTACCATTCTTGACACTTAATATCTGTGGGGGAAGTTAAGCTCAGTTATTCCAGAATTGGTGTTGGATGCAGTGTCTAGCCATTGGATTAAATTGAAGTCTCACATCAAAATGAACCCTAGATGAAGAAAAGGTTTAACTGAAAAAAAAAAAAACAAACCATAAAAACATTGAAGAACACGGGGGAGGATTTATTTTTCAGCCCTCCTTTGAGAAGCTTTCCAGAGAAAGACCAAACATTACAAAAGTCATAAAAAATTGATAAATTTGACCAAGTAAAATATTTTAAATTCTTCATGGTAAAAATACCTAAACAAAGTCAAAAGACAGATGATAAACTGGGAAAATATTTGCAGCACATATGGCAAAAGACTAATTTCCCTGTACTAAAATTATATTAATTAAATATACTTAAAGTTTTAAAATACAAGTTTCAAAAAAGCAAGAGCAAAACAGTGTATATACGATGCTTCTATTTATATAAGAAGAAAAAGATGGACCATGTACAAATGTTTGCCCATGAATTGGATATCTGAAGGAATGCACAAAAAACTGGAAAAGGAGTGAGTGCTTCTAGCAGGGAAATTTGAGACTTATTTTCATTTTATATTTTTTACTCTGAATGCTTTAACATATATAATATTATCTTACCATCACAAAACTGAAACTCTTTCTAGTAAATCTTCCCCGAAACCCTGAATGTGAAAAAGGAAAAAAGCAAGGAAGGAAGTGAGGAAAGGAAGAAAGGGAGGGAGGAAAGATGGACATCTCTCTGGTATCTAAACTCTCAGCAACTAATTTATATTTGCTTATCATCAAAAAATATTCCATCTTCTCTATTGTAACATAAGCTTAAGTTAGGGTAAAACTATTTCCCAATCATACTAGAGTCTTTTATTGTGCCACGCATTTAATAGATATTTTATATACGATTTTAAAATGAATAAACAACTGATTATCTTATAGTCTATTTCATGTGTGGTCTTTTTGCTTTGCAAAAATTTGCCTCCTGTTACTTCCTGTGCTTCTAGTATGTTGCACAGATTTTCCAGCATTTTTGGAAAGTGCAAAATGAATATTGCATGGTAACTAACATTTTCTCTCCAAAGGGGAATTTTACACTGCTGGCATTTGAGTCAGAAAAGTCTCAGAGTCTTGTCATCTTATATAAATCCTCCTCTTTCAAAAAGACACACCACTAAAGATCATGGCATATATAAATTTGCATATTCTGTAAGAGGGTCCTACCATATGAAAGTGGGTAACCTTTTACCAAAATCACTAATATTTCACATCTGTAATAAGCTCACTGGAAATGATTGGTATGCATGGTGTGTAATTTGGTGCTTTATACTGCACACAATTTAGGCATAATAGATTGAATAATTTGTGGCTGCCTTATAATCAAATTTCTTCATCCCAATGTGACATGTTAAATCACATCTCCAAAATGTGGTTCTAGTAATGAGACTCCATTAATATTCTTATGTGGTATTACATATAATACAATTGCAAGCATATGAAAATGAAGACAATATTTCAGAAAAGAATGATGTAAAACGAAAACTGGGTCCGGCTTATTAACATCCAGGCCAGCATCCACCTAACCCACTTCTCTGAGTAAGGGTCTAATAATGATGCAACTAAGAAATTTGATTCATTAATTCCTTGACTCCACATCTGAGAATAGCCTAACTTGTTTTCTTACCAGTCTCTGCAATTTCTCCAGATGTTTTTTGATCAAAGATCCATCTCCAAGCTAATTCTGTCCTCTTTGCCAGGAAACTGTACACAGAATTCATCCAAAAGGACAAAGACTTTACCACCAAGTCATTTAAGTAACAATAAGCAACAAGATTAGTGAGAAAATCTGACCAAAACTTAGAGTTAGAGCACTATATTATAAGGCTTTTACAGTAATGTACTTTAAATATCACATTTGTACAATGATGTGCTTTTTGAGTGCCTATGCTGTAAAAAACACATTTTTAATATACATGAATTCATTTTATGACTGTCTTTTATGGGTAAACTATCATTTAAAATACCACAGATTTTTAAATTCTGTTAGTTACATTATTTTCTTCTTCCTCTGCTCCTCTTTTATTTTTATTTATTGTTAAGGTAATACTGTTTTTTAACACTGTATTTTAAAGCCTCACATATGCCTGCCCACACATGAAAGTGTCCACTTTCATCTCTCCAACGTGTTCCAAAGCATCCTATGAGTGGAAAGTGTAGACCAGATCAGAATATTTCCCTACCTATATTTTGAATCTATAAGCAACTGCTTTTTGAAACAATAATCAATCCCTTTCTTCCATCACACTATCAAAATTCTGTATAGTAGCAACCCCAATCCATTCATGTGGATGTGAAAGCAGTATTCAAGTGCAAATTCTGTGTTCGGTTCAAAAAGCAAGTCTAAGTGCAAATTCTGTGTTCGGTTCACACACAGAAGGTAATCGCCAACTGCCCTGGTTTGTCTAGGATGAGGGCTTTCTAGGGATGAGGCTTTAGGATGCTAAAAGCAGAATGGGCCTAGGAAAACTGAGATGGATGGTCACTCCAAACTGGTCAGTTGTCTTTATTTTTTTACTAAAGATTTATTTATTCATGCATGCAAGAAATGGGGTGTAGGCCAGAAGTGTGGGGTGGTGAGAGGATTCACCAGTGACACAGTGGGGAGCAGAACAGGCAGATCGACTGACGTACACTGCTGAGGGGAGCAGTGAGTGAGACAGGAGAGGTCTGCTGTGCTATGTGGGATGCTCCCTTGCCGGGGATTGAACTCGTGCTGCAGTAGCTGCTGATAGCTTCATAGTGCTACAACTGAATGCCCTGCGCCACCAGAGAGGCCCTGGTCAGTTGTCTTTTAAACAATGTTGTTTTTGTCACTTGCTCACAGTTGGCTTAAGGAGCTCTACTTGGAGATTCTGACACAGATGCTCTGTTCATCTTTGTTGAAAATCTTCCCAACAACTGGGGCTGTTGCCATCTCATGTGTCTCACAGGAAACTTGCTGGCACATTCTAGTGTGGAAGAAACTGGGAAGAGAATAGCAGGATCCTATAGTATCTTTTTCAAAATAATTTTCCTACCTAGATTTTTCCTAGAATATGCCTGTTCTCCAGTTCTTTCCCTATCCCATTCCATATACTCAGAGACAGAGGACATACACAGTTGTGCAGTCTTAAGTCACATGATGACATGGTAAGTGTATTCTAGATTTGTGGATTTGTTTACTTATTTCTATATATACTGTCAATATCTTTAGAAACATTTATTGGCTTGAATGGGTATCTGTTTCAATGATCCTCCGAGTTTAGGAAAGGACCCACTGACAGCAGAGGAGAAAGCAAAGAATTCTGTTGACCTGGAAGAATGTGATTAGTGCATTTTATAATTTTATAATACAAAATGTACTAGGAAGCTAGAAAACCTGAAAAATATGGGTAACTCCCATTATCTAGGAAACCTGGGAATGGTGAGAATTACATCTATTCACCATTTGCCACTTGCTAGGCATTTGCTACCATCTTTGCTATGATTATGTCTTAGAATCCTCATGACAGTCTTCCGAAATTGGCAATATCATCCTTATTTTTGCAAGCAAGGAACCTGAGCTCAGAACAGTTAAGCCATTTGCTTAGTTTCCAGGCCTGGTACTCATATGCTCGAGATGTTAGTCTGGCTCCCAAATGCATGTGCTTTGACGCTCTGCGGCAGTGCCCCTCTATTCAGTGCCCCTCTGCTTCAGCTCGCCATTCATTCAACAAGAATTTGTGGCTGTTAAGGGGTTGGTTTGTGCAAGGCAAACAAATATCCCAGGAAATGTGACAGACTTGGCTTTTGCCTCTTTGAAACTAATGCATAGTGTGCAAGTATTCCCCATGTTTGTACATGATGCATCCTTAAAATGTTTTGAAAAGCCAAACTTAAATCTTGAAAGGTAACTTTCTTTCTAGAGAAATAGAAAAATTAAAATTCTGAATCTTTACCTTCAAAGCAAAACATGGACAAGTCCATCATAGTATACACTGTAACTAGCTTAATCATAACATATATCTCACTGAAACTAAATTTGATTTCCTTGGCCTTTGACCCAGAATTTTTAGTTGAATTATTACCTTTTAGGTCAGAGAGAATTATGCAAACTTACACAACTAGGCAACATATGCATATGGCTATTAAATTGGGGAAATCAACACCTCCCCTCACCACACATTTTACTTTATTGAATATAGGTGAGTATATAATACAATTTGTCCTATTTCTCTTTAAGTCTTCACTACTTTAAAAGGGCTATGTTGTACCATATGAAGTGTAAGAATTAATGGTGTCTTTCTCATGTAGCTTATATGGCCTTCATCCAAGGCTTACTTGTAAAAAACTTGTAAAAATGAACTTGTATACTAACACACTTTTTTCAATCTTCCAAAATTGTACAAGGATAAACAGCAATAAAATACTTAAATACTTCATAGAAAACAAATAAATTATGGTGATCTTAAAGGCTAATCCAATAAACTAATCTGATCAAACAATCAGTCTTGTAAAATCAATCACATTTGTCTTCAAACAAAAAGACTTAGAAAAAAGTTCATAAATGAAATGTTTTCCAGAGGGAGTCAAACACAGATTGATTTATGAAAATGGTTCCTAAAAGAAACACTAACTTCATTCCTAGAGAATTTCCATTAAAAAACAATGACACTTCTTTTTTCTTTTGTACTGGTTAAACATCTGACTAGGTACATGTAAACCTTTCTGAAACAGATTTATAGTGATCTACACTGTGTCCTTCATATGTACTTGGAAAATGACAATAATCCCTGTCACTCAGAAAGCATGGGTCAGGGCATTCTTTAAAATAAAATCTTGTTCCTCAAACTCAGTCTGGGTTTCCATAAAACAACGTTGACTCTTATCACTGGGTTATTAGGTTATTATAATTGTTCTTAATAGTGTAAGAAACAGTATCTGAAATCCACATTTATCTCAGATATCTATTTGAGAAGGTATTGCTGTATTTATTGCCATGTCACGTATATGCTATATGGTTAAATAGTTAAAGAATATCCAAAACAACCTAGGAAACATTTGTTTTACATCTGGGAGAGATGATGACTTTCAAATGTCATCCAGAAACCCAAGACATTTCTCTCATCAAGGGAACACCAAGGAACACTTGTATTTGTTTTAATTCAGTTGGATTTAAGAAAAAGCAATCATTTTGAATCATATACTGGGTGGATCCTCAGAGATCATTTGCTCTGCGGCTTTCAAAATGTTTTAGTGATACAGAATTCTTTATTTCAAATGCAACTTAATGGGAACCCCCCACTACTTTAAGTGGACACTAATTTAATCTATTTTACAAGTTCAAAGTAGAACATTTACATATCACTAGGCTCCATCAGTATGAATGTATAACCCACTTACATATGCATGCCTCTCTGACTCTGCTACAGTTTTAAAATTATATTTAAAAAAATAAACCTTGGTCACTCTCTGAGGCTTTTCTTTTTTCTCTTTTTTTTACAAATAGATGTTTTTGTTATTTTTAATGGTATTCTTTATTGAGGTAACATTGGTTTACAATACCATATGTGATTTAGAGGTATAGTTTCACATCTTTCAGATGTATGTGAAAAATTTTTGTAGAATACAACTGCTACTTAAAAGAATTTGAAAATCTCTAGATCTCTAAGCTTCATCTCATTTTGAAGAAGAGGAAAATGTAGCCTAGAACTTGAGCTATTTCTCAGGAGTACATAGTGTCAAGACGAAAATTCAAACCCACGTTCCCCGAATCATATTAAAAAATGGTTTCATCTGCATACACCCAGTGTTCGCTCTATGTGCTGAACCCATTTCATTCTTGTAGTAACTGTATGAAGAAATAATGTCATAACCCTCACTTTTTAGAAGCTAAAATTTAGAGAGGTTAAGTAATTGATCACATTTACAGGACAAATAAATATCAGAGCTTTTATTGAACTCTATATTTTACATCTATGCCCAAGTTCATGTCACTAAATCATTCTGCTTCTCTGATATTTGAATATGTGATCTAAAGGACCAGATTTAGGGTGGGGTGAATCAGAAGCTAGAAACTCCTACTTTACCTCTCTGGGTCCTCTTTGATGTGCTTTCATCTAGGGACATCAGAACTATTCACCGACTGGCCCTGCCTATCAAATTCTATTAGCCTGGCACTGAAACTCACTAAACACTCAAAAGTTCCTGTATAGGAGCCAGTCCCACCTCTGGTTGTGTCTAGAACAGCTGCCAAGTCGAAGATAATTTTTTTTTCAAATAAAAAAAAGATTGCAGATTTGGACAGAATTGGGTCAGTTTCTACAGTGGTATCATTGGTGATAATAAGGAGAAAATGTTTCTGAACTGAAAGAAATAAAACTATTGAAAAGGAAGACCTCTGCAATTTTCTTTTTGTGCCCAAACCTTCTGAGTATGTTTAAATCCCTTAAATCTACTGGGTTTCACTCTTGCTCTTACTTAATATCCATCATAAATCAAAATGCTCTCAATTTTATCAGCACATTGACTACATGTAGTAATTAGCATTTAAAATCATTATCCAGAAACCCTGGGGGAAATTTCATAGGTGAGATGATCCAGCTTGAGTCTCCAGCTGACTGTAGGTCAGAAGCACCAAATCACCCTCTATAATTGTACTCAATTGGTAATCTCATCTCGGCTCATGAGAGGCTCAGGCCAAATTAGGTCGAATTACCTATTACTTCTCAGGAATACATTCCAGCCCAGCACAGGTCAAATTTCACGGCGTGACCTGTGATTACCCAGAGGCTGACTTTGCTAGAAATACAGCACAGACCTGAGGTATGGCAGCAAGGAAGGCTACTAGTCCTGAGGGAACAGCAACTCGACTATGAAATATCCTAAAACAGCTTTTAAAGACGGTACTGTGGTTTGTATTTAAGATTTAAATTTCTGGACAGAGAAAGAAAAACTATAGTTTCAATGTTGTGTTTCAACAAGGTGCTAAAAGAGGAAAGTTCACCACTTTCCAAAATGTAAATGAAATAAATGATGATAAAGAATCTGAATTCCAATTTTTAAATTTAATAGTTCATAAAGAACTTTAAAAGATGGTATTATTTTTTATTGAGGTAATGGCTCACAACACTGTATATGATTTAGGGGTATACTTTCACACCTCATAAAAAATGTTATACAAATAGTATTTGAAGAAGACAATGAGGGAACCCTTGAAATCCTCAAGGAACCTTTTTAACAGATTACATTGTTATTTTCCATTTTTCAAATGGAATCAAAACTGACACATTGAAAAGTTCAGTAACTGCACAAGTTCACACAGCTGTTTTTAGCACATGGAGTTGAGCCTGGAACTCTGCATTTCTTTTTTTAAAAGATTTATTTTTATTTATTGATGCACACAAGAACTGGGGTGTAGGCCAGAGATTCAGGGGGGTGAGAGGATTTACCAGCGATAGAGTGGGGAGCAGACCAGGCAGATTGACTGAAATACACTGCTGACGGGAGCAGCAGATGAGACAGGAGAGGTCTGCTGTGCCATGTGGGTTAGGTCCCTGGCTAGGGATCGAACTGCTGCTGTAGTGACTACTGATAGCTTCATAGTGCTGAGACTTAACCCTTTGCGCCACCAGGGATGCTCTACATTTCTTAATATCAAATTTTATTTGTTTTACCATTCATTTGCAAAACTAATTTGGGGAATACAACTTCAACCTCAACATGTGCATGTGCTTCTCTGTCCCGCCATCAAAACTCAAGTGTCAATACACTCAAGTGTCACATAATCCTGCCCCGCCCTCTTCCGTGTACCCCTCTGCTAACAAGAATATTTTTCAGAGGGGCCTCCCTGGTGGCGCGGCGGTTGAGCGCTGCACTGTGGAGCTGTCGGTGGCAGCGTCAATGCGAGTTCGACGCCCAGCCGGGGAGAGCCCCACATGGTGCGGCAGACCTCTCCTGCCTCGCCCCCTGCTCCCCTCAGCAGTGTATTTCTGATCTGCCTGTTCTGCTCCCCACTTTGTCTCTGGTGAACGCTCTCGTTGCCCCACGCCTCTGGCCTGTACCCCGGCTTGTATGTATAAATAAATAAATCTTAAAAAAAAAAGGAATATTTTTCAGAGTCTATGTCTGTTTTCCTTGGTTGTTTATATTTCATGAATGAATGAAACCAACTGGTGATTGTCTTTCATTTTCTTACTATTCTACTTAGCACAGTCTCTCAAGAGTCACCTGTATTTTCCCAAAAGGCAATACTTCATCTTTTTTAATAGCTGAGTAGTATTCCATGGAGATAGTCATGTGTCAATGGGCATTTAGGTTGAATCTATGTCTTGCTGCTATGATCAAAGGAGTGCATAAATCTTTTCTTATTTGTAGTCTCATATTCTTCAGATTAAATATTTAGAGGTGATTTCTGCTCAATCTGCACTTACTAAAAATACTGCCATGATTCTGTGCACATATTTAGTAAGAAACTGTTTCAACCCTTTTACTAGAAAGCATGAGTTGGCCTGCACAGGTAGGATGCTGAGGCCTTCCTGAGCGCATCATGTCCTTGGGCTCAGGTGTCATTTCTATGCTCATAAAGCTGTGTCAAGCAAAGATCATATGTTATTTTTTTTCCAACCTGGTGTCTCCTAGAGTAAGAAGGTACATTGAGGCAAGGGGTTTCTCATTTTTCTTATACCCTCAAATGTCAAGGAGAAATGTTTAAAAATACTGTTGGGAATCCTCTATTTGTATATAACGTAATGGGTATTATCCAGTCTTTCCTTCATACCTTCTTCCCCTTCTCTACTAAGGAGTTTTTCTATATGGAGAAGTGGCACCAGATTTCTTCCCAGCACCTTCTTCTTCCAATGTAAAACCATTATCTTTGTTAGATAGTTCTTCACACTAAAAACTTGTACATATTATTTCACTTGATATTCAAAACATTCCTATAGGATCTACAGAGTAGGCATTCTTCTTAATGTCTCCATTTTATTAATGAGAAAGCTGACAGTCTTGAAGGAAAGGCTTATGTATCGCACTTTGAAATATAGTGACACAAAGCTGCACTTTTTCGTTTTATTTTACATACACCTATGCATAATGTCAAAGGTAAAGATGATGATAGTTTTACAAATAGTGAGAAAGGGTGCACCAACTGTGTACTGTGGTTTGGGGCAGCAGAATGCCTGTCTTAAAGACTGCCCATCTCAAGGCTCAGGACCTGTTGCTCGGATTAACATTCATTGCATCAAATATTCATGGGATCATTTATAGAAAAACAATACAAATATTTTGGTTTCACATTTTTGAAGAATTAGATATCATATTGATGTGAAATTGTGAGCTTGGGCTTTGGTCAGTCAACTCAGTGGGTTAAAATATGACTACCAGATTTAAATGCTTGACTTCTATCTCTTATGAATCTATATAATTTACTCAGAAAAAAGTTCAATTCCAAGGACTCAGGTTCATTTCTCCTATCAAACAAATCAATAGAAAAATAATTGCTTCTGGGCACAAAGGAAGGAGTGAATCAGTGTGGGCTTTACTAGTTCCAGGGATAAAAATATACCCAGAGAGCCAGTCCCTCATTCTGCACCAATAGTTTCATCTTCAAAGATACACCCTATTGTGTAGTGAGTTATTTTAATAGGAATACAGAAGTCAGAATTACTTTAGTCACAGTTAAACTTGAGGTGCCTTGTTTGAATAATCAAGTGGAAAAGAACACTTTAATACAATTTTTTTAATAACTGAGTAGTATTCCATCCAATTTTCTGATTGCTGCTTGGGACAATAATGCTAACGATTTTTCATTTAGTGATCTATGGGAAAGAATTTATCATGAAAAGTCCACATACACATAGACACGTATATGCATAGCATAGTTAAGATCTCAAGAGTATATAAAGATGTCACAATTCATTTATAAGCAATGTTGTAAACTTTTCTTGCATTCTCCAACCAATCCATATAACAAGAATCACAACACTTTGCACATGTCCTTATGCACATTTTTATCAGAATTAACTTTCCCAGTTGCAGTAGTTTTTTGTTTGTTTGTTTTTTACTTCATTCTGCATTAACTCCCCAGCTCCTACAGGAAAAATCTAAGCTCTTTAAATACATATGTGTGTTTACAATCAGTTCATGCTGCCTTCTCCACAGAAATTATTGATTGATCTCAAAATATTCCATGCTTTGCAAGTGCTGTTTTACTGTCCTAAAATATTATTTTTGTCCATGTCTACCTTCTCAACCCATCTCTCCCCTCTTTAACATATCCAGCCAGCGTGAGCCTCGTCCCCCTGATTGCAACGTTTGCATCTACACCTGACTGCTAGTAAACACTAGTTGTTGATCTAGTGTTTGTCTTTTCCACCAACTACCTGGGAACTCCTTGGGAACAGCAATTATATTTATCTTTGCATCCTCATCACCTAGTTCAGAAAGTATTCAGTTGGTGCCTGTTAAATGCATGCATGAGTGGATGAGCATGTGAACATATGACCAGGGCTGCTGATTGTGAATCAGGACAGCTAAGTTCTGGTTCTGCTCTGTTTCACACTCTGTCTCTGACTCATTGCAGCACCCACTTTTTGAATAGGACAGTTTGCGATTATGAAGCATGGGGCTGCTACGGCAGGTATGCACCGCTCCGTGCTACCGCACATGCAGAGAGAGGCCACCCTGGTGCTGCCTGCCTTCCTTCAATCAGCTGCCCTAAAAGAGAACGTTATCTTCCCATCAACCTGAAAGGCAGGCTAGTCAAAAGTTGGAGTGCCATGAAATGTGTGTAAATTACTCTGCTTTAGGCCAAGCCCCTCATCAGTGCTTAATAAATATTAATTGCTACTTGAATGTGCAAAACGTCCTCAAGTGAAAGGTATTATTAAATGTATTGTTGATTACGTGATATTGCTTTTGACATAAATTGCAAATATTCCATGACTGTTGTTTTAGGATTCCATTCCAAACTTTTCTCTCAAGGAGGTAAAAATCAGCAAAGAAAAACGTAAAACATGAATTGAAAAACAAAACTAATCATACGGATTCATCTCACTGTGATTTACAGTTTAAAAACTTCTAAAACTTGTATTTTTCTTTTAATGTCTTCCCAAATAAATATTTTTATGTAACATTTCTATTACGTCAGCTCTGAGGTTTGGGCAACAGCTCTCAAACTCCCACTGAAGGCCAGGAATCTAGTTTCTGAGGAGTTTCATTTGAGTTTTAAGAATGGACATCTGCTCATCTCAGTCTCTTGTGGTCTCCCTCTTTTTACAGAAAACATAATTAACTTTGAATTCCTTTCTTCTTTTGGCCACAGGGGAAATTATTCTGGCCACAGATAGAGAACAGAAAAATAATCTGAGCTTTTCCTCTGTCCTCTATTTACACTCTTTGTGGTTCTCTTCCCGTGGGTATTTTCATTTGTGTGTGGTTGATTGTTGATCTAGCCCTGGGTTGGATCTCTATACTGGTAACCAAAGTTTGGTCATGGTAACATAGCAATTATAACTGTAGTGAAACAAGTTGTTCTTATGAGCTGTATTTCTGTTTGACTTTTGTTTATGTAAACAGTAAATTTCTGAAAGAGATTCCTTTACATTTTTAAATGTATTCATGTCAGAGTCACCTTATCCAATAAGTATTTCTTTATTAGGATTAAGAGTGATTAATATGAATACAAGACACAAAGTGGTCTTCTGTGAAGCTGGAAGTTTATGTTTTGAGGAGAAAAGTCTTACAGATGATAAAGTGGAGGCTGTTTGTGGTTCAGTTAGAAAAATGTGGGAGCTTTATCGATGATTAATTTTGAGTTAATACTGTGATGGCTTGAATAGATAATGTAGCTTTTCTGATCTTCTTTTCCTGGATTTGGAAAAATGGAGCAACAGGAGCATGATTCATAGAGACTTGGGGCATGACGTTGCACATGGCAAACATTAAGCACATAGTAGGTACTCAATCCGCAGTTTACTTCTCGTGCATGTATCTTGTTCTCTAAACCTTGTCTTCTTCGAAAGCAGTCACATGTATTTCTATATTTGTCCCTACCAGGTCCCAACTATGGAGTAAACCTGCAAGAAGTGTCAAATGTGAAATTATCTGTAAGATTATGTGAGGGTGTTTATCAGCATTTATTGGTTCTAGGCAGTCCTACTCATGCTCCTTCCCTTTAATAATTAACAGACGGTATGGTCAGAAATTTTCATAATGAGCAGGACACACTGGAATGCACTGCAGTGGTGTGAGTTAAATACTCTGTCTCATTAAAGCTAATGTGACAGTAATGCCACACAGGGCACACAGTGACTGCTTTGGAAAGTCATTACTTTCGGTGGAAATAACTGGAGACATTGTGGACCGTTGATACACCTCATGGGAAATTGCGGGGGATCTCCTGTAATTAACATGAGCCACTAGTGCACAAAGTAAATAAGCAACACAATTATGATTTTTCCAGCCGTGAGCAGGTATTTGGGATTTCCTTTGATCCACTTTGCTTTGGGAGCTGGCTCCTTGCCATGCTCTGGCTCTGTCTTCCCCTATGAATTCTACACTTTAGTACTTTTTCTAGGTCATAAAGTTATCATGTGATGCTCTGTAAGTTGGTGGATGGATAAAAGAACCTATACAGATGGGAACAACACATTAATAAACCCAGGAAGGAAAATGTTGCCTTTGGTGGCTACTGGCACGTTGCTGTGGGGCAATGTGTGTAACGAGGTGGCTAATGAAAATCAGTGGCTTATACTAATCCCTAAACCCACAGTTGCTTCTCTCTGAGAAAGTGAAGGAGGAAAGATTTCATGAGCAGGTCAATACAAAATCCCAACTGTTTCTCAAAGGGACCGCTGAGAATAAGGAACCCCTAGAATGTTGGGGCAGCATAGAAAAAGTATACTCAAGCCTCACATAGCAGCCCATGACAAATGAGTTAACCTCTCTGGTTATGTGTTTCTTAACCTGGAAAGGGGGAAGGTTAATAAATATTATATAAAGTGTAGAGAGGATGAAATGAGGTAGCGTGCATAAAACACTTTGCCTGGTGCCTGGTCTATATTAAATATTCAATAAATGTTAGTATGATTACTTTCTATTGATAGGCAGTTTCACACAGAACATTTATCTTCTTTTGGTTTATTAACTTCCCAGAGGGGTAGATGAGCTCAAGTTGTAAGGTAGTAAACAGAGAACAGAGAGAGGGGATAGAAAAATAAATCTCTAAGGGGATAGTTTGGGGAAAGCCATTCTTCTCAGTCTATTAAATCAGTTACAGCCTAAGATGGCCCAGTTTATCCAACCACATAACTCTTTCTGTCCAATTTGATTTAACAACCATTTTTAAATGGAGCACTACCCAGCTAGGCATGGGAGCTCTAGAAATTTGCATAGATATCACAAAACTTTTTAGTACAATGGCAGTGTAAGCACAAGCAGTTAGCTTTCTCCATCACAATCTTCTCACCTCCTTTACACACACATATCCCCAATCTCACCAACAATCCTGTGGAAATTGCCCTTCAAATATAAAAGTAGTGGAAAACCTGCATCAGTTCTGTTCTGTGTCCTCTATGTTGCAGCTTCATGCCAATATGATATGCTGGCATGAATTACCAAGGATTTTCACCAGGTAGAATGCAGATAGAACCTGACTGAAGAGTCACCTGAAAAGTAATAATAGGCAATCCTCTAAGAGAATAGCTCCTTAGGAATTGCATAGAGTTCCCTTCTGCCACCTCTTCAACTCAAAAAGGGCAAAATCAGACCGAGTGGTACCTGTGTGGGGGCAGGGAGTATATAGGAAATTTCCATAACTCTTAATAGTGTTGCCAACCTAAAACATCTCTAAATCGTCTTTAAAACATTGATGATATTTATCACTAGGCATTACTTTCACAATCTGAAGAAAATTTATATCATTTCAAAAAATTTACTGTCCTTTAAGTTAGAAACAAAAAAGGGGAAGCCACCAATAGCCTCTGCATCCCTTCCTGGTTATGCTGAGAACGCTCAGATTTGTGTTAAAGCGACTGTGGAGTAGGAATTGGGCAGACACAGACATGAGTAGCTCTCTTTTGTGATATCTGATACATGCATCCATAGTTACAGATCTAATTGATACTGCCTGTTTAGAAGGCATAAGTTTCCTGGTACTGCTGCATTCATTTTCCAACTTACAATAATCATGATAACTTCTTATACAGTAGTAAAAATTTCTAAGAATCTGTGGTTCTATACCTAATCCATCAATTTTGAAGGTAAGACAACTGATGAACATGTTTGAATGTGTGGTGTTAAGATTCCTTTCAGAATGATCACTCAGTAAAATCACTATGTAATGCATCCTTCACTTTGACCTTGACGGCAGACTTGTCGCCTGAGAGCACCATCACGGCTCATCACAAATAATTCATTTTATATTAACCAAGTGCTAAATTCCACAGTAGTTCTTAACAGCAAGGGACTCTCAAAGGGCAAAAAAACTGAATAAACTTAAACTTCAGGGAACAGAGAGCTCTTACTTGCAGCAATCAATAGCCTTTTACTACGGAAAGCAACAAAACCTTTTTGGCTTCCTGACTGCAAGTCGAGTCTCCGATCCCCATTTTAACCATCATTCATTTTCAGGGCACTTTGATTCCGTGTCTCTCATGTGGAGGCGACAAGGTGCTGGCCTTGGTTTGAACTCAAGTCCCATGGAGAAAAAGATTCCCCAACAGAGAAAATAAATACTTCCTAACTTCTTTGTTTGTCTTCCAGGCTCCCAGTGGGCACAGAACTCCAGCCCCCTCTGGGTAGTAGCACTCTTCAACTCTCCCTGCTAATTAACCTCTCCTACCGGGTTGCCAAATGAGCTGCTGACAACCAGCCCTGAGCAACTAGAAAACACGAGGGCAGCAGACTGGATTGTTAAATTTTTCCATTAAATGGAGGAGCAGAGAGCTCCTTTGGAGCTTTGCGTGGATGCAAGTGTTGGGAGTAGACATTACAGTAGAAAAGGGAAAGCATACGGGCCATCCATGCTGCTACCATCAAGACACGGTTTTGAGCGATTTTTTCATGTGGTAGAGGGAGTGAGAACATTGGACCTAAGACTCTCAAATCAAAATCTAGTAGATAAAAAGGATTCTGGTAATTGTTAGGAGCCCTTTCAACCTTCCTCCTTCCACTTCTCCCCAATATTAATTGATTCCAAATCAGAAACTAAATGGCATTTTTTCCCTTTACCTAAGGAGCCAGGGTGACTAATGCATGTGTGCCAAATTGTCAGGACTTCATAAATATTTAACAAAACACAACATATGATAGAACATAGCAGCATATCATCATTTGTGGCAATAGCATAACTTGTAGAATAGTCACCCTACCTCCCCAATAGGAATCAATTGTAAATAATTTATGTAAAAGGAAAACTTTAATAAAACCAATTAAGAAACAGGTTTTTTTTGCAAACATGAAAACTAATTTCTAAATCTATGTGTGGTCAGATGGATAAACACATTTTTAAGATTTTTAAAATTAATGCTGCTTTAAGTCAGAACCACCTAACAGTTTTCAGTGTCCTGAGTATCAGAAGGGCCAAATACACAGCCATATACAATTCTTTCAAACTCAGAAACATTGATGTTTGCTTTTTTTTTTTTTACAGCAAAGATTCTGCTTTCAGCTTCACCTTCCTCAGTTCTTTCAATTACATACATTCTCACTCTGACTTTTCTATTTTCCCTTACTTTATTTTTATTTGTCTGTTTTATTGAAGTACCATTGTTGTACAACCCTGTTAATATTTGACAACATAGGATTTCTCCCCTCAGGTGTGGTCACTGTAGTTCTCCCGCCACAGAAACACCCATAGTTCACCACCATAGTCCATTGTTCTCTCCTTTCTGATGTCGATATTTCTCAACTCTTTTATGCCAAAATAACTTTTCATAGTTACATTTCATGGTAATTTGTTATTCATGACTGTTGACCAAACTGATGATTTACAACTTCTCCTTCCACCCTCACTTTGTAATTTACCCTACAAGGTAATTATTCACCCCATCTTATTTGAGGGGTAGCAGCTGGTAAAATGCTTCTGCAATACCTGAAATCCAGATATTAAAACATTCTTATTCTGGATGAATGACTCTGCTCACGTTTTCTCTTTATTCTGTGTATAATCCTTAATGGTTTAGCAAAATTACAGATGCCTATTGTCACTCTTACCGACCCCTACTCATTGGTAGTGAGGACCTGGAATGCGATGCTGTGAAGGATCCCTAGGGGTTGTTCAGCAAGAATACTGGCCTTGATAGATTAATGATGTCTGTTGATGGCACAAGATGAGAAAGTGTGGTTCGCATGCTGCACCTTTGCCAACTGCATCTGCTAGTCTTTCATGTGACTGTATTGATCAGTACCCTTTACTTGCTAAATGTCAGCAGAGATCTTAAACTACATAAATTGGAGAAGAAATTTACAAAGGGGGAAAATTCAAATGGAATGAACTCAAAAAGTTATGTTGAATTACAGTCTTGTTTTTTTGAGAGTGGATCTAGCCTGGAATATCTACCTCAAAACATTTATTCAAATGCAATCTTCTCTTTTCAAAGGCAAAATTAAGAAGTGCCAAAATAGATATAGCAGTGCATATTTCACAGACTGTATCAGTCACAAGAGAAAAATTACACAGGGCACCAATATACAAGTGCTTTGTTGTTCATAATTTGAAGTGGTCATATTGTAAACAAATTTGAAATTCAGCACGCACATAGTCCTAAGCAGCAGCAGACATGAACAGAACTCCCTAACTGGTCCTCTGATTTCGTGATAGGTTCTTCTTTCTCTATTTCCCTAAATATTGATGACATTTAAAGTTCTCTCCTTAAGTTCACTTAGCTTCTTTCTTATCTTCTTCATAGGCAATCTCACCCCATACTGCAAGTCTTTCCCCTATTTAAATGACTTCCAATCGCAAACCTTAAACTCGGTCCCTTCTAAGTTATGTCTGAACACCTGCTTGAGGGGTAAAATGTAAATTCTGAAATATTCTAGCTAAACCTTTAAAACATCCCAATATGAATTAATCATTTACACACACAAGTTATGCTTTTTTAAACCAACATTCTCTTCTCATGTTAATGAATCTACAATAGTCTGACTATTAAGCGAGTTGATTTTACTTCCAACTATTTTTCTTCCCATCCCTAATACACAGGGGCTATTTAAGGTAATCTCTTCCTATATTTGTTCTATTCCAATCAACTCAAACTGATCTTTTGAGACTTTTTTCCAACCCATACAAACATTATTATTATAAATTTCATTTTAAAACACAAACTTATTTGTGTTTTATGCAGAGAAATTTAGGCTGTCCATTATCTATAGAGTAAGGCACAGAACTCTTGACACTCAAGATGCTTTGAAATGATACACAAATCTCACTGTCTTTGTCCATTCTTCACCCATTGGTGTGTCCATTTCACTCCTGTTTTTGCTTCCTTCCTTCCTTCTCTGGTTCTTCTTTCACCCTTCCACAAGTATTCAGTAAGTGATTATTTTATGACTGGCACTGTGGTAGGCTTTTGGGATACTAAGCCAAATAATATAGTCGCATCCTCAATCAGTTTAATACAATTAAATACAGGTACCTAAAATTAAAATACAATGTGGTGATTGCTAGTACAGAGGTAATGACAAGGTACGATAGAACATAAAGGCATTGAGGATGGGAAAAATTTGTTCATGTGAGTGTTCACAGAAAATGTTATACTGGCTTTGTACACAAAGGGATTTATTAGAGTTCCCTTGCTCATTCTTTTCTGACATTGTATGCACCCTCCAGACAGCAGTGTGTGAGCATACCCCTAAAATACATTTGTCATTCCTTTTATCTTCGCCTAGATAAACTTCCATTTGTACCCAAAACTCATTTTAACCAAAACCTAAAAATGGACCTTGTTTGGAAATAGGATGTTTGCAGATGGTTGGGGATCTAGAGACGAAATCATCCTGGGTTTGGCGAGGACCCCTAAATACTATGACTGACATCCTTAGAAGAAGAAGAAAGAACACCTAAGAGAAACGCCCAGGAGAATAACCCAGGTGATGGAGGCAGAGACTGGGGGGATACAGCCATGAGCCGGGAAGGATTGCCAACACCCCCAGAAACTGAGTGGCATGGACGGTCCTCCCTCAAAGCCTCCAGAGGAAAACAAACCAGCTGCTCCTTGATTTCAGACTTCTGCTCTCCTGAACTGTGAGAAAATAAATTACAGTTATTTTAAGGCTCCCCAATTGTGGTAACTTCCTTTGAGTTTAGAGAATATGATCTTATTAATTTGTAGTTCTGTCCAGCCATTAATATCTTCTCAAATTCCACTTTTTCTATGGTGATTGTTCCTACTGCTTCTTCCCCACTAGCAAATTAGACAGTTTATGTGATCATCCCTTTCTTTGAGCTTTATTTGTGACTCTTCTGAAATATCATGTTTCGCCCTGAATTTGCCATTTGTGTTTTTCCCTAGTTACCAGATTGGGAGCTTTTGAATGGAGTTAACATATTTTTTTTCATCTTAATATCTTTTTTTTTTTTTTTGCAGCACAGTTTCTAGAACCTTATTACTCTATCCAAAGCAAAAACCTGAAAAAAAACCTAAAATCTGAGTTTTAGGAATGGGGTGCTCAAGAAAAGTATACAGAAAATACTTGATATATGTTTGTCGAAGGAACATGGATAAATAAAATAGAGTCTAATACGTTATAAATACCTGAAAGACAGACATTCTACAAGCTTACTTATTATAGGCCGACTGGCTAGCATAATGCCCAATGTAAATAGCATATCCCCAATAAGTATTTATTGAATCAGTAGGAATCACGAGCAAGGTCAATTCAAGAAACTTCACACAGTGTGAGTCCTTTGCTATATAAGAGTTTTCTGCCCCATTGAATCATACCTTCTCCCCTGATCAGAGAGGGCAAATAATAGTCAAACCTTCTAATACACACAATTTCTGCAAATTGTTTTTTAAGTTTATATGATCATGATAAACCTAACAAAATTAACATGAAATTACTATATCTGATTGAGTAGTTCTGTGGATAAAATGAAAAGTTCATTGTTCATCATCTTTATTCAAAGATCTAAAAGAGATAAAATCGAGACCCCAAGTGATTTGCCCAAGGTCACCCCGGTAGAAGATATTATAGCAGAGCCAGAAATTAAAATTAGACTTACCTAATTCCAAAGCTCATACTGTTTTCACTCTTCCAAGCTGACTTGGCTTCAAATCACTTGACTTTTCTTGACCTCAAAATCCCCCACTCTACAGCTCAAGTTGATTCCTCTATTTTCACCATGCTGCTAGCGTTGAATTGTTTCTAGGCTTCCCATCACTTGTGATAGGAATGCCACCCACTAACACTGCACTGACCTCCGTCTGGTCCTCGTCAATGTGATTTTACCTTCATCATCTCTTCAGGGCACTTGCCCTTTCTTTGCCACCTTCCAACACCATATGGCACATTCTTATGCCACATGGCTCCCATACATCCTGCCTCCTTATGCTCACCATTCCCTTAATCCCCTTTATATACACTTTGACGATTTTTCCCTGCTCTTAGATTTCTGATCTCTACTTTCATCCCAGGTTTCACTGCTGTGCCCTGTTCTTTCTCATTTCATGGCAGTCTATACAGTTATGATTGCAACATATGTCTATAATTCCTTCATACGATTGGGAACATCCATCACTCTGCTGACACCACATAAATTCTGTACATACGTTATAGATTTTAGAGAAAAGGAGGACACTTCCATCCAAACTGAGCTGACAGTGCTTCACAAGTTGGGATGGGGGCCCACCAACCCCCGACAAAGTAGCATTATATGGACATAAAAAAATCCTGAGACAAAAGATTTATATTGAATCTAGAGATTAGATATGCATAAACAAAATCACAAATACAAAACACATATGCCATTTTTCTTTTGTTTCCAAATTTGTGGTGTATATTTTAAAATGAGAAAATGTTTAAATGAACAATGAACATCCATATGCCCAACATCTAAAGTCAATAATTGTTAACTTTTGCCACACTTGCTTAATGTGCATATTTCTTTTTTAAAAATGAACAATATACAAGTCAGTAAAAGAATCAAGAGGTTTCAGCATTTCTGTCCTAAGAATGAGGGCATTTTTAATTACAGCTATACTATCTCATTATCTTACCTAAAAACAATTAGCAATTCCATAATATCTATTAAGAGTTACCCATTTTCAAATTTCTCATACTTGTTCCTAACATTCATTTTATGGCTTAAAGAAAAATCCAGGATCAGTGCAATTTCATATAGTACCTTTGGGCACTTTGCCTCATTTACAATAGTTCTGCTGCTTGTGTGCGCATGCGCCCCCCTGAAAGACCAAACCAGGCTGGTTCTTTGTAGAATATATCACCTTCTGAATTCATCTGAATATTTCCTTGTGCTGTCAATTTCTTTCTCCATTCCTTTAATTTCTTTAAATTGTAATCTATATTTAAAGAATTAATTCTATTTTGGTTAAACATGTTTTTGAGAATGTTGCAAAGATGGTAATAGGAATTTCAGATTGCCTCACCTTAAGGGCATATACAATCAGGTTTGTCTGATTGTACTGTAGAGAAAGATAGACAGTGCCAGTGTAAAGGCACATTTTTTCCCATTGCAATGGGCAAGTAGTCTGTGAACTGATACTTGGGCAGAGTTAGAATCACCTATTACTGTGACTGCCTTTCCCATAATGATTTTCACATGCACTGATGATCCTTTCCTGAATTAGTTATTGTATTGGGAATTACAAAATGTTGATATATCTAATTCTAGAACTCATTAGAGATTGATTATTATCTGAAATTCTTTATAAAAGAAAATATCTTTTGGTCAACTGAGATAAACTCTATTTCCTCTGAAAGAGGGCAGGGTGAATTCTTATTCTTTCCCTTTCATTACCAACTTTCAGAGTCAGGAATTGTTAGAATTATCTCCAGTGGAGGCAAATGGGCTTTTCTCCTTCCATCCTTCTTTTCAACTAGTGGATTTTATTTGTTCTATTATTCATAACTATTAAAGTCATGATTCTTATTTCATGCTCAAATGATGCTAAGTGTGGCCAGTGGAATCCCCTTGAAGCTGCTTTCTGTTTCCTTTTGACACATCTGCATTAGGATTGAGCATTTCCTTGTTTTCTGGCACACTGAGGATTCCCTTGAGCTTTTCTCTCTAGGACCATTTCAGTAAGAAAATTAAAAAAAAAAAAACATGTATTGTAGATGAATAAGACACTATGCTCATAATTTGCAGCAGGTCAGCCCCAAATATGCTTAATGTACATCAATTCCTGAAATTAGATCTACCCATCAGAAGAAAGACAGTCAGAGCCATAATCTAACTTTTCCTTTCATTCCACAGATGAGAAATCAGCACATAAAGGAGCCAGAAAGAGAAAACTTCCATGACTTCCAGATCATCACGCATGATGTACTGATACATACATATGATCACAGTAGGGGTAGAGAAATATTAGCATCACTACAAATTTTAAAATTCATATAACAAGACATATTAAATGTTATATGGATGCATTTATCAAACAGGCTACAAAATTCATAAAAAAAATTTTGAAATGCTATAATTTACTATTTAAGGGAAATGGTACCAATCCTTCTCAATGTTGGTTTGTTAGTAGCCAAAGGACAAGGAAGTAATTAAAAAATACCTAAACCAAAGTGTGATAGGATTCTAAAATACCTAATATCATATATAGTATCAGACTAGTGCAATGAAAATAGGTGTTCTCTGCAACTAAAATGCCAACTGACAGCAGAATTAGTAAAAATGCCATAAAAAAGAATGACTCTCAATTTAGTAAGTCCAGAGTCTGCATATGTACATCAGTGAAAAGATATAATAGCATCGAGGAAAATCCTGGTAATATTTGAGTCTATTTATCATACTGGAACTTCCACATAAAAAGGTCTTTTAAGAGAGCATCAACATCCTACAAAGGTTAAGTGAACTGCAGGAATTTATAACACAAACATTTAGACATTCCCGGAACAAAATAAAGTTAATGGTTCACTCATGTAGCTGGAATTCAGAGAAGCATAGTTCAGACAGCTCTAAACAGATGTTAATAAGGACAATGCAACAGAGAAAGTGTGTCAGCTTGTTTTTCAGGAACAAAAAGTGATACTTTGGTCAGCTTAACACCATGCTTTGTTGTGAAATATATTAATAGATTAAAACAGATCTACTTTTTTCTTAGGTAAAATGAACAGCATCTACTGCATTTCCTTTCGGACTTATCCTCTTGTGCACATGTATACATATTGTCCCACACCCATTTTAAAATGAATATCAGGAAAATAAGTTTATTGGTTGTCATCTTCTCTTAAATAGCAACTATTTCCGCAGAGGTAGTTCCTTGGGAGTTTAAGAGCATTCATTTCATACCTAGAGAGAGAGGGCAATAGCTATTGGACTGCACCACATTCCTTTCACAACATCTACACTATGCCATTAAATTAAGGACCATTTTTCACAATACATTCAAGATACACAGCCAGCTGCAGTCATTTCCCACTGTGTTTGATGGGCAAGAGTAGATCATAGGCACTGTATCCTCAATGCTACCAGTGGTTAAATTTGGGGTGGAGAAGTCAAGACCCCTTTGAATGCCTGAAGAAAACTACAGCTTTCTCCCTGGAAAAGTAGACAATACTTTGTCTGCAATTTAGGAGCATTTATTTATCCCTGAAGCCCATCATTGTGCAGCCATGGACTTTCTGGACCTAGAAGAGAAAGCCTTGCACCCAAAACAAAGCTGCTATGAATAAAAAAGTTGCTGAGCACTGCATTCTATGCGACATTTCACCAAAAGAAACATATTTATGTGTGACTGTCATATATAACCAATAAAATTCTTATCTCAGCTCTTTGAAAATTCACATAAAGAGCCAAGAATATATCAATGATGAAAATTGTGGCAATTCTAGACATTTCCACACAGCTTCCAAAGTAGTGTGATTATGATCAACTTAGAAAAAAATAACTGATGACGAGATATTTCAGCCTTGAAAAGACAGTGGCATAAACCAGATTTCTTAAAGGGCACCCCATTTGCCACACCTTTCTAATTAGCAATAAATTGGAAGTAGCTAATCATAATAGTATAAGATCTTGGCTACCTTCTTAGGAGGTTTTTTTTTTTTTTTAATCATACTGGCAGTATGAAAAACATTGTTCTGTTGAACTGCTGACACTATTAGTTTTTAATTGAGAAAATTTTATTGAACATGGAAGTTCCATGATTACTATCCATGCTTAAATGTGACCTCTCTTCTACAGCTAACATAACTTATATAAATTGATACTTGTTTAGTTTCTGATTTGGAGACTCATTTCTTTTTAGTTCCAGGCTATTTTAATGGTCTGTATTGTTGGACCTGGAAACTTAGTAGGTGTCAAAAAAGAACATTTGTTAGAGTACTTCAGGATGCTCTTGACCATGACCTTCAAGGTCTTGAGGATCTACCTAAATTACACCGGTCAACATTGAGATCATTACTGACTTTAAAAGGCCCTAATCTGTAGTATCTTGGTGTGCTGAACATGAATATAACCCTGAAATTTTTTTATTACCTCTCGTTTTGAAGATATTTCATAAAATTCATTTTATATGTTTCACCGTGCAAATTTATCCAACAGGACTGCAGCAACATCCTAAATAAGCCTAGAATGATGTGATATTGCATCGCATTGCATAATACCATCATGCACACATCATCCAGAGTTGATTGCATCATTTTCTGATGCAATGCAATACTACTGCCAGGCGGCTGCTGAAGTAAGCTGACGTCAGCAGTGCACTATAGAAAGCCCTGTCAGAAAGGTTGAGCATTGAAAATATTTCAGACTTTGTGCGAGACAGTTGAAACTACTGTTCATAGAACTGTTATTATTTTATCCATTTAGGCACAGTACAGAACAGTAATGCCTCAAAAGTGTGTTAATAGCATGGACAATTTCTGCTCTATTTGTGGGAAGTGACATTTGCCAACCAGAAGAAAAGTATCACTTCTCAAGTGAAGAAGGTTTATCATCTTTACTTCAGATGCAAGGTTGGTGACCAAGACAAGCCAAGTGGTGACCAAGACAGGCCCCGCATATATGCTGTACTCCATGTACAACACAGATTTCACAGTGGTTCAATGGCAAAAGACCATCAATGCCGTTTGCAGTCCCCATGGAGTGGAGAGAGACAAGCAACCACATAAAAGACTGTTCCTTCTGCTTGGTTCCTCCTCTTTCTGGCAGAATAAGGAAGCAAAAGAAGTAGAGAAGGGTCTACACATTCTGTCTGCATTGAGATGACCGGTTCAACAACTTGCTGCAGGGTGATGCGAAACAAGCATGGCATGCTTTCGTCTAGTGTCTACAAATTTTCTTGGGAATGTTAGGGCAGAAAACTACAAGGAACTAGTAGAAGACATGCTGATGCAGTATCAGAAACTTGGCTGCAATATGTCTCTAAAGATCCACTTCCTTCATTCCCATCTGGATTTCTTCCCTGAAAATTGCGGTATGGTTAGTGATGAACATGGCGAATGTTTTCATCAAGATATCGCCTTAATGGAACAAAGACACCAGGGAAAATGGTCCACTACAACGCTGGCTGACTACTGCTGGACATTCCCCAAAGATGCTCCTGAACAGCTGTACAAGAGAAAGCGAAGAAATCTAAGAAGTAGTCTATGACTTGATTTTTTACAGGCATTAACCATAGGCCTATTACTATTGGCATGCATTTTGTGATGTAAACATCCATTTGTTACAGATTACAAAAAAAACTAGAGCCTAAATTAGAATTTGACTGTCATATTCGTGTTGAGCACATACAAATTGATAGGAAATGACTAATTTTATTTCAGTAACATGACTTTTGTAAAAATTTGTTGAACAGTATTATTACCAATCTAATTGCTTAAGATCATGCTTCTTAGACCCCATAGTATTCCTGCAGGGTCCTGCAACCATGCCTTTTATTATGTAGTGCTGTTTTCCTGGTATGCCACTTTCAGATCCTCTACATGGAAGAGGTACTTGCTCTTGAAAGTCCAGTTCAGCTTTTCTCTCCGTCAAGAAACCTTCTCCCACTTCACCAGGCAGACATATTTATTGGGAGAAAGAAGGAAGGAGGGAAGAAGGAGGAGAAGAAATGACACATGTCTTAAAAATGTTTCTAACGCCTAGGAGATTGGAACATGTAATACATAAAGCATAACTGTTGAGCTCAAGCAAATCTAAATTTTAAGACAATTTGCTGCTTAATAGATAAAAGATAATGGGAATTTACTTAAACTACATGAGCATCAGTATTCACAGCTGTTAAATGGAGATTACCAAACTTATCTCAGACTTCTGATGATGTTTAAATAAACTGATACATGCAATAATGTTAACAAACAGTAGGCATTTTCAAATATTCATTCTCCCTTCCTGCCACTCCCCATCTATTGTTCCAGAGATATCCAAGTCATCTCCATGAATCACCTACCACAACTACCTATGTCTTCATGTGATTGTGGATAACCACATGAGCAAAAATCATACTTATTTTTCATTTATGCACTATGCACAGAGCCTGACATATAGCTAGTGTTTACAAATAATTATTTCAACAAGTAAGTTTTTAAATAAGTAACTGTATTTTTAAATGTTTTTGGCATACTCAAAGCAAAATTCATTTTTCACAACACAACACATAGTAAAAATAAATGTGCAGATCTTTGGAAATTTGGAGTATTCTGTTATTATACTTTAATTTTCAGAAGGCAGCAGGATGTAGTGTTTGGTAGTTCAGGCTCTTGAGTCAGACATGTAAAAACTGACCTAATAAGTTACTAAGTACTAAGTACTCTGTGCCTTAGTGACTAAAATAGAACAGAAACTGTAAGGTTTATGTGAGGGCTAAATGAGATAATACAAGTAACATTTAGTATGGTACCTAGGAAAAAAATTAGTAAACATCTAACTAGAAATAATGACAACAATAGTGGTTGAGGTGATACTATGTATTGAAAACAACTAGAGGGCTGCTATTGTAATTTAGAATTACTAGAATTTTAGTTGTACAGATGTAGTAAGGTGGTTCCTTCTTGAAATGTTTGCAACTCTTAGATTTTCATGTGAATGAATACTTTATGAAAAATGCCTAAGAAGAATGAATTTTCTTATTCGTAATAATAGGCAGGTCTATCACCTACAACGTTGCAGAATAGAAAGATTGAGAGATATTTTGCTGTTTTTTGAGGTTTCCTTTTACTTGAGGGAGAAAGATATATAAAAGTCTAAGTACCAAGGGGTAATATAGCAGAAGAATGTAGTGGGTACAATAAGTGCACAATGAAAACAAGTGTTGGTTCATGTTGGATAGTTAGAAAGGAGTTAAGAAAATTTTCATAGACTCAATAATAATATGTATGGGTGAAAAAGGAGATCACATATCTGAAAAAAACAAATAAATGGGTATTATAAATGTAGTAGACATAATAGAAGAAAACATTTTTGAAATAAAGACTGTGTCTACAGATTGAAAGTCATACATGGCTGTGTCTAAGCAAAAACTTCTAAATTTCAGGTATAAATGGATTACTTTAACTTAAATTAAAACTCAAATCAGTTAAAAACAGAAAAAAATAAATTCTCACAAATTCATTGCCAGAAGACAAAGGAACAATGTCCACAAAGACCTGAACAAAACTGTGACTGAACAATTTTACAACCAACAACATTGCCCTTCAGATACATAGTCAACAGACCAATATTCCAAAATATGCCAAAACTCAAGAAATACTGCAATTCTGAGCCTTACTGAAAAAAATTACTCTGGGGTAAACTTTAGCAAACCAACTGATGCATAAAATAAAAAAGCTGAGATAAGGAAACGTCATTATACAAATATTGTTGATGAGCACTGTCATGCTAAATCAATAAAAATTAAATAATTATGGACTTATGGTTAAAAAACAGAATTAAAAATAAATTTTAACTATGTGAAAATACAATTACTAACAAAATTTGGAGGTTGAGAAGGAAAGCTGATAGGAATAATAAGTATTTAATTATTTCATCCCTTATTACAGGAATAAGTAAATATTATTGGCAGTTGAAAATATAATTAAAATAATTATCCCGCACCTTATTAATATTTTTAACTCTAGATCTCTAAACAACTGTTTTAAATGTTTGTGATGAAAGACATAAATGCATATATAGTCATAGAAAGGATCTGGAATAGGTATGTCCTAGATCATTTGCAGTTTCATATAAACTTCAGAATCAACTTGTCCATTTCTACACACACACACACACACACACACACACACACACACACACACACACACACAAAATGCTGCTAGGTATTATTATTATTATTATTAAACTGCTTTAATATATATGCTGCTAAAGCAAAGATTTTAAAACTTCTTTTAAATCTGCAGATAAGCTGAGGATAACTGAAGTTGTTAACTATATTGTCATGTAAGCCATCAGCATGTCATCTCTCTCCAGTTATTTAGGTTTTATTTCCTATCAGAAGAGTCATTCTTCTCACTAAGAAGTCTTCTACCTCCCTCCAGCAGTTTCTTGCAATAATGAGTGATCAGGACATTTTCATTTATGTAATCAATGTCCCCCAAGCCAAAGCATTTATTCAGAAAACAGTATCTAAAAGATGTGAGGATAAAACAAGGTGTCCCAAAGCTAGAGGTAAATTATCTAGCCTTAACTTAAAGTTTTAAGACACATTGCTTTTGCACAATTTAAAAAGTGAAAGATCATTTTATTTTACTTAGTCAGCAAAGCTCCCCACTGGAATCCCACACTGTGTCTTCATTACACATATAATTAATACTGAATTAATATTTGTTGAATGAATAACCTGTATACTTTACCCTTGAAAAAATGTGTTACCATTTGCTCTCCTGAATCTGATTTGTTTTCAAGTAGGACAAATTGGATGTAAATACTAACTTAAACTTCACATGAAAAACTACATTTTAGTATCTCACAAAAAGTGTTATCAGTCTGTTGTTAGATAACATAACATTTTAACACAGAATCCCTGTGTTATGAAGATCTGAAAAGCTCAAATTATGGTTGCTGTATAAACTTGATGGTTTTGTAACTGGTTCTTTGAAGAGAAAGCATTGGGGGAGGAGGAAGTGGAAAATTCAGGGTATTTGAAAACTAATGGAAGAAAGAGATTGAAAGATGATGAACGTTAGTAGTTGTATGATAAATGCATTTGGGGAACTACTGCTAGAGTTTTATAGTACTATTGGGAAATTCTTCTCTGTAAATCATGATAACATGATCAATATAGTAGCAATAGGACTTTGTCCTGATTTATAGTCAGTTTGTATTCTTTTCTGAATTGACTGACCAGAGTTAAGAACTTAGTCTTTTATGTTGGGACAGAGCATCTCTCTATAGGCACAAGTGTATTGAACCTTAGCATCACATGTTTGAAACTTTAACCCACTGAGTTAATCGTCCTCGATTAAATTATTAATAATGTTACAACAATATAATTGCTGTTGAAGTCATTGTTTATTATAGAAAAAATGAACAAGCAACATCGGCATTTCAAGAATAATGAGCACTTCACTCTCTAGCAACAGAGAAGAGAGTTCAACATATTCGCTGGACTGATCTGGTGTGAAATAATTGCATTGATGACTTTCTTCAGGTTGTCATCACTAAATATCGCCTGGCAATTATTTTGAACAGCTGGCTGCTGTTATTGTGCATCTATTTATAAAGCTATCCTCTTCAACATAGCTAGGGTCTTATAAGCATCTGTTTGCAGCCAGTTTTTGTCTCTCTTGGAAAGATGATATTTTGCAGGCCTTAGCTCTTGACAGCCTTCCCCCTTACCACAACCAATATTCAACATCCTTTTCTGGATCTTCTTTATTTATATATTGTTTCTATTAACAGATCTGTCCCATGCAACCAAAATGAAAACAATTCTGAATTAATTAAGCTATGAATGGCTTCTGTCATATCATAAAACAAATGAGATTATGTTTTATCCTGGCTTACAGAGTCTATTTCTAAATGAATGTGGGATGACAGCAATGATTCTTCTCTGACTTCTGACTTCCTCTTGCAGAACTTCGTGATTTTATGTTAAGTTTTATAGAGGCAATGAAAGGAAAATAAATAGTGGATGTCATTGAAAAATTGCTTCAAATTAAAGAGTAATACTTCTACAACAATGACCATGGGATATTTAAGCTTAAAAATACCGTTTAGGATATATACCAAGAACAATTAAGCACGTATTAGGGGGAGAGGACAGGTTAGTGGGGCATGTTTTCTCAGAGGACATGCTGACATCTGTTCCAGGTATGGTCACTTGGTAAGTGCTATTTAATAAATGATGTTAGGGAAAGAAGTATGCCATGGAAAATGTCCAGAGATGAAAGAAGAAGAGAATACTCTAAATCAACACTTTCCAATAGAACTTTTGGAAGTGATATGAATGTTCTATAATTACCATTAGTTATAAACCACTTGGAATATAACTAAACAATTGAACTTTTATACCCCATTATTTTACTTTATTCAAATTGAAAAAGTCACATGTGCCTTATGGCTACCACATTTCCAACTTACATTATAAGCCCTAAACCTTTGGACAATTATAAATCATAATTTATTTTGTGAGATTTAAAAATAAGATAAACATATAAATATGTATATTTATACTTTATATAAAAATATCATGACAGACATTGGTTACTTAACTCACAATCAAGAGTGTTCATAGCATACCCAATCATTTCTGCCCTATTTTTTCATTGATGTTTTTCTAAGTTTTATGAATATTATCATTACAGAACTTGGAGATAGCAGGAAACTAGGAAACAACAGTCCAACTCCACTTTATAAAAGAGTAAAATGGATTATTAAAAATGACTTCCTTAAGTTCACCTAGCCTTGTCAGAAACAAGTTTAAAACTTGCATCTTTTCTTTCCCTAGGTAAATGTTGGTTTATTGTAATGCAAGGTACATAACATAAAATTATTTATTTTAGTCATGTTTAAGTATACAATTCAGTGAAATTAAATACTTCTACTATGTTGTGTGACCAGCACCACTATCCACTCCCAGAATTTTGAATTCTATGCATTTTAAGGAGACAGTGGGAAGGATTTCCAAAGACAATTCTTACCTCCTTTAAAATTTTACAAATTTTAATAGGCATATTCATAAAGCCAGAAAGGACAACAGAAGTTACAGAGGGCCAGGGAAAGGAAGAAATGGGAATAATATTTGTCATTTTTTTTCCTTCCCAGGGATAATTAGTCCAATGGCTATAATTTAAATAATGGAATACTCTTTGTTTTAGTGCTACAAATATTTAAAGTTACATATACTACAACTAATTTTAACAATATAATTCTAGTTAGAGAATTATTTAATAGAGACCACACAAAGCCCAAAGCACTTTGCTAATACAAGATCATTAAGTCCTCACTATGAACCTTTGAGGTAGATTTCATTATAATTCCTATTTTATAGAGGAGAAAACTGAGACACGGTTAAGTAATTTGCACGTAGTCAAAAACCCGGGGACCAGCAGAATAGTAATTGTAACTTACTGAGGACTATTTGTTGACAACGGCTATTACTTACAGGAATTTCTCAGCTGTGAAGTCACGCTCCCCCGTCCCCCAAGTCTGGGCTCACTCCTCCCTCCCCAGTTCTGTCACGTGCTGCTGAACACCACTTACAGATAGAGGCCAGCCAAGTCAGTACTTGTTCACAGATAGCTCCTGCGCATTCCAGCCTTTGTTCTCTCACGCGTCCTCCCTTTCCAATCGCCCATCAGGTTTTTATCCCCTGTTCTCTGCTGATCACGGGGTGCCCTTATCAAATTGTTCTTATCAAGGTATAACGCACCCAGTGAACACTTTCTAGCCTCTCTTCACTAGCTCTTTCAGAAGCACTCGGTGGTGTCGGTCACTCCTTTCTACCTTAAATAGTTGACCCTGTTTTTTTGTGATAACAATAACTTCTCTTTACTACTATCTTTGGCTTCCCTTGGAAGCATTATTTACTGTTTTAGCCTCCTCTATTCAGCCCTTAAATAGTCCTCTTTCTCAGGGTCCTGTCTCTCTCTTTCTATATTCCCGTGAGTGATCTCACTCATTTCTACTGCTTTACAGAATAGCTTCACGTTCCTTGTTGCAAATTTAAACTTCATGCCAAACTTTCTCTAGTCTTTTCTCAGTTTTCTTCACCTGAGACTTCTATTTGGTAGTTTCCAAAGCATTGCAAACTTGATAAATTGAAAACGATTTGAAGGGTACCCCTCAACCACAGTTTCCCCACTGTCTCCTATCATTCTATGAGTTGTCTCCTAAAGGAACACCCAGGTAAAGACACCGCTGGAACTTGTCTTTCTCTTTGATGTTCATCTCATCTTTTTTCTATTTACTCTGGTGCAAGTCAAAATCAAACCTCTCCTGAATCTAGTCCAATAACATCTCAGATGGATCTCCCCATGCCTCATTTTGGCTCCCCTGAATCTATTCTCCTTAAAGATATCATATTGATGGTTTATAAATTCTTGTCATATCCTTCCCTTGCTTAGAACCCTTATTATATTTCAAATGAATTCAGAACTTGATTTTGTGGGGTCCTCACTTTCATCTTCACCTCTTTAGGTACCATTTCTTCGCTCTCTCATCCTGGCCCAGTCACACTGGTCTTCTTTCTGTTTCTCAAATATTCCAAGACGTCCCATGTTGGAACACTTTCATATACTATTTTCTGGACCTCACATGCTTGTCCCCTGATTATTCAAGAGCACACTCCTTTTCTTCTTAGATCCCCATCTTAAAAAGACCTCCCCTGAACATCCTATCTAAAGAATCTAATACTGTTGTTCTCTATCAAAATGCCCAATTGTTTTATTCATAGCTTTTTGCATTTTCTAATTATTTGTTTAACTTTCTATAAATATTAAACTTCAGAAAAGGCAGATAGAGTGGTTTTTTGGTTTGTTTTCTGCTGTAGGCACAGCACTAGGATAGCACATGGCATAGAGCAAGTCCTCAGGAAACATTTGTTGAATAAATAATTGCATAAATAAAATAAACTGCATAATACAGTAGAGATCGTTCGGGCATTAAAATTTGACCACAGCTGCATCACTCAATAGGGAAGAGTCTTTTATATTGGATGGGTTGGGGGTGAGCAGGAGTGTATGAACAATAATATCAAAATTATTGTCCCTTTGTATCCTTCAAAGTGAATGCACAAGAAATGAACACGGAGTATTTACTTAACTGAAATACACAGAACAGATTTGGGGAATAAAATGTTCAGATCTACCTTTAGATATGTCTTTGAATCATTTATACACAGGACTAGAGGTATCATCCACTTAAACACACATCTCAGTCAAAACTTTTTAATATTTATAAGAGAACGTTCAGTGTTCCATCTACCTGGATGATGGCTAAAGCCCAGGGGACTGCCTTTTATCTCAGAATACCTGAACTCTAGATTCCTGTGAAAGATTACCACTTTAAACTCCCCCTACTCTTCTGCAAAATATGCTGCATAGAAGAATGACTCAGTTTGCCTCATTCCTCACTCGTCCCTTGTACTTAGCATAGAATCTGACAGACGGTAGGAACTCAACAGTGTTCAACTATTGTTGGATGACTGCTGCTTCATTCCTATGAAAATCCAATCACTAGAAAAATACAGTGAAAATTGGCCTGCATGTAGTTCATGTTGCCAAGATTCTGAAGTCCAGATTCTGAAGTCTTGACTATTGTTTGGGTAATTCTTTAGAAACTAGGTCTACAAATGATAGGCTTAAATCAGGCCATCAGAGAACTCTTACCCTGAAGTATATTGTTTATTTCACCATGTGAATGTCTTTAATGAATTGTGTTTAAATTGTTATTAAATTATTAATATAACTTGGCAAGATTATTTATTCATGGACACATGCACATATGGAAAAGCAAATATGTAACTCTAAAAACTAAAATAAAAATTTAACATATGAACTGTATGAATTAAAAATAAATTAATAGAAAAAACAAAAAAGATTACTCACTAATAATTGAATTGAGCATTTAATTTCTAATGATAGGAAATTCTGTCTCTCACCTCGAAGAAATATGTTGATCTTTTTCATTTATAATTTCACTTTGAATACACATTAAAATCTAGAGTATTATGAAAATATTGTTCAGTGCATCTTAAAATATATTCTAAGTTCTCTTTATAAGATGATTCCATAAGATATTTAAAACCAGCTACAGAAGTATAAACTCCTAATTTTATTAATTTAAAGCTGATATATATAAGGTTATTTCAGAAGGCGCTTGAAACCATGCATAAGTTGGCACATCTTTCAAAAACAATTATTCACTACTAAGTAATTTAAAACATTATTTTTATATTAAGACTAACACACACATATAGTTTATAGAGTAGAATGCAAAGTCCAAATAATTTTGTAGGATGAAATTCATTATCTCAAGATAAATTAGAGAAATCAGTGCTGAGCTCCCCTTTTGGGACAAGCAGGAGTACACATTCTCCTTCTCTAAAGTCTGGAATTCCTTAGTGGAATAGTTTGAGATAGGGTGAACCAGTTTGAAAAAAATGAGTCATCTCAGAACAAAAAAGGGGTCCATCTAAGATGACAAGAAAAAAAAAAAACTAAAGATTTTTAGAAAGGGGAAAAACCCATATTGTTTGAGAAAGTAGGTGTAAAGAACACCTGAAGTAAAACTAAGAGAAGTGAGGAAGTAGAGGAAACTATGACAACCCCAAGAGTCCCTTCTAAATAGCTCAGAGAGATGAGGGTTTGAAGGTAGAGTCATACTCATTATGGAATAATTCATCTTGCCAGGTCTGATCTCTCCCCTACTCAGAGTGGGGTGCTCCAGGCCGGGAATCCTCACTGGACACAGTGTATGATTGCTTCACAGTGTAAGATCACATAGGAACAAGTTAAGTGTAAGGTCACTTAGGAAAAGCTAAGTGAGAACCCCACACTAGGGACTTGACTGTTCCACTCTTAAGGTAGTGTTAGGAAGAGCAACTATGGTAGACACGTTGATGCACCACATTGGTCAGCTTCTGGAAAGGATTTGCTGCCCAGATGCAGATGGGAAAGTCAGCATAGTTCCTCCAGTTGTCCTTCAGGGGTTGCCTCAGTTGCAAAAAACTGCCTCTGAAGTATTCCTGGGATATTCACTTGCAGATTGCGTAGGCAGAAGCTAACATCACCACGTTGACCCAACAAGAGGCAACTCTGATGGGCAATTCTCCCTCCAGAGTTCTGAATGGGCCAAGGATTCGTTGCTCATGAATGCTGTTCTATTGCTCTTGTAGCCTAACCCTGTTTCCTGCCCCTCCTTTTCACAGGTGTTGACCCAACTCTCTCAGCAGGTGCCTCTGAAGAAACCACTTGAAACAACATCTAATCTGGCGGAGCCGGTAGCACTGACTGGAGTTGCAGTATAGACCCACAGGCACACAGCAGCAAGGTGGGGGATGAAGGGAACATGGAAACAAACAGCTGAAGAGGAGGAAAAGAAAGCTCTTGGTAATTGCTTTTAATTTTAGCTAAATTTTGAGAATTGTTTTTGTGGGTCAGCGAAAGTGTGACAGGTGGGGCCAAATTTTAATGGTCAGGGTAGAGCAGCCATAACCTCCTGTTTTTGTTAGTGCCTCTTCTCCTAAACAAGACAAAACCAGGGATCTCAAATTTTGACCCCATATTCACGTTGTGGAAACAAGGTTTATCCTGACTAAAATGTCAGCCCCAAACTTTTTGATTTCACCTGCTACTAGAGTCAGCCTTCATACTAATGGGAATCCAGTGTACCCCTTACCACATATTCTCATTCCCCATCTAACTGTCAAGTGCAGATACAGGCCCGGGCAGTGGAGTGTGGGGCTGTGATGAGCCAGGCATGGCGGGCAATAGAAGACAAGGTGGGCGCGTGGATAGACATAGTTGAAAGGTTGATGATTCCTCTGACCTTAAATGACCCTAAGTAGCATTGATGCAGTATTTTGAGCTAGAGCAGATGGTCTGTACAGATAGGAGTAGAAACAGATGGTATCTCACTGTCTGACTTTCTCTCCTGAGACCTCGTGCCTGTCGTTGTATACTTTACACTGCTTTTTGGCATGCTACAGGGAGTTTTTAAGAACTCCTTGAATAGCCAGTGGCTCTCCCAGGATCTTGCTGGCCTTCTGCTAGGAAGTGATCAGGAGGTTTAAGAAAAGCCTATGAGTAAAAGCACCTAGTTACAATGCAAGGGTGAATTCCAGTGGAAGGAGTGTAGTAAGCAATAAGCATATTCCCAGGTGGTGAGTTAGATAAACCCATGCTGTCATCTGTATGATGTGCCTCAGTAATATGATCACAGAAAAGTGATTAAGCATGCAAGCTCTGGGGCTCCATTCCCAGTGATTTTATCACTATGATGCAACCTTGGGCATTTTACTTAGGCTCTCTCGGTCTCAATCCCTCATTTGAAATGTAGAGGTAACATCATAGCTAAGCCCCTTATAGTTTGTATAAAATGAGTTAATACATGCAAAATGCTTGCACAGGATAAGTACTCAGTAAATGTTAGACATTGTTATTATTTATTCATTTCATATGCCATTGATTTGAAAGCAAAACAGCAGATAGGTGTATCCAAAGGTAAATGGCATAACTACTGTCTTCTATAATTGGGTCATGATCCAGTCACATGTTAAGTGATGCTATAGCTGGGCATTGTGAATTCTGAAAGCATCTTTAATCAGTGAAGGTAGAGGCTTGCTGAAAGAATATAAGCAAGAGCTATACCAAGCCCTCAAAAGACAGTCAGTTTCAAAGTACTGGTCCTGGCCGTAGCAGGGATTGGTAATGAGCCATCATGAAGTCCCCTGAGCTTTGTAGGTTGGCAATGAGCATGTAAATTCTTTAAGTCTCCAGAATGTGCCTTAGTCTGAATATGTGTACAAGTGTTGATGTATTACAGAGCATCCTGGGGTTTATCAGGTGTCAGCACCAAGTATCAGTCTTCCCCACAGGGAGAAACAGCAGGTCATTTTGGCAAAGGACGCTCTCCATCCTCATCTCCACCCTTGCTTTCCAGCTCACGTTCTACAGCCCTCAGACTCTGCTATGGACAGCTTAGTCAGATAGATGACAGAAAGGTTTTGGTTTCTGCTTCTATAACTAATTTGCTCAGTCTTCTGAAATTATCACTGAATGGCTAGAGAGTTGTCAGGGAGAACTTTCTTGGGAAAACTGGTTGCTTTCCTTCCTTGATGTTCTGTTATATGTGGTAGTGTTTGATAATTGTTTGGGCTGCCTAGTAAATTCATTCATCCACTTTCTATAATGAAATAGGAACAAGAAATATATTCTAAAAATCAGAGCAAAAGGGAAATGGGAGAGTAAAATGACAACCAGGGATAAATGTAGTTTTAGAATGCAATGAGAAAATTAGGTAGGCTACCAACTCAGATGAAAGGGTGTTTTTAAAGCCTGACCATATGTTAAGTTACACAGTACTTTAATTTCATTTTGTTTTTACAAAATTCCACTTTCAGTGATTCTGATATAAGGGAATGGGGTGAAGTCTAAGCATTGTAGGGTCTAAAAGCTTACTGGGTGAGACTATGTATAGTCAGAATTTCAATCCACCAAAAACAAAGAAAGCAACAATCAGTCAATTATGAAAATCACCAGATTCCTCCCTTGGATATTGATTTCATGCATCATAAATCTATTTAACCAAGCAATCCAGGTGATTAAAATGATTAAGAAATTCTGGGAAAGCGTTGGTTTCCAGAATTCACAATTTTATTTGAATGCAAAACTCTAGCTCTCAGGAGATGCTTAGCTTTTCTTGGCCCTGAGGCCAAGAAATGTTCCAGCAGTCCTTAGAAGAGAGATACTATGAGACTCACAATAGCCTCAAAAACATCTTTTCCAAAACAATAGTGAATGTCATGCAGACACATCTACCTCTCACTATAAAGGACATAACAGTGAAGCACAATGCAGTTTTTAAAATTATGCCCTAAGTATAAAGGGCCAAACCAATGTGATCTAGATTCACAGCTCTCTGTTATCAAGCAAACATATATTGTTAAATAACCTATTTGTTGTATTGATTATAAAAGTAGCATATAAACATGGTAGACAATTTAGAACTGCTGGAGATGTTTTTATAAGAAAATTAAAATAACTTGTGCAGCAGTTAGAACTGTCTCAGTTTCAAGTAGTAGAAACTGACATTGTATTAAGAAAAAAAAAATATATATATATTATTTGAAAGACTATCGAGGGCTGACAGAATCAATGTGACCAGACTGAAAATGATTAAAAAAAAAAAAGCTTGGGCCAGGGAGCTGGGAAGGAGAAAACTGAAGCTGTTTGCAGGTGAAATCATCTCACCAGATGCTAACAACCCCACTGCAGCACACCAGTGAGGTAGAGCTTCTGAGATTTTACTATTCATTCAAATCACCTGCGGATCTTGTTCAACCCTGGGTTCTCCTTCAGTAGGACTGGTGTGGTGCAGGGGGGCTGTGTTTCTGACAAGCTTCCAGGTGATGATGCTGCTAGTCCACAGATTTTGAGTATCAAGATCTCCAGTGCTGTACATTATGGAATGAGCCCTTACAGTCCTTGACATTGGATCTTTTGTTCTAAAAATCTCACTTCAGTTGTGCAGGTTCCAAGTCACATACCTAAACATATGGTTACCAGGGAGCAAGAAGAGAGAACAGCCTTTCTATTAGTCAGTATGGGAGAGATTAAGTAAGGGTCACCCTGCAAGTACCCTTAACCAGGGAAACAGCCTCGCAAATAAACACTACAGTGTAAGCCTAGAACCTACAGAAAACTACCATCAATATTATTGTAACAGTCATGATTTTTAACCTTATTTCATGATTCTTTTTCCTTGAGTGTATCAGAATGCTAAACATTATTCCCTGACAAAAGTTTCATTCTAGGTAATAAGTTTCATATGCCTCAAATCAATAATTTTGATTCAGAATTTGAATCAGTATTGTGTCCAAGTAAATACCATACCAAGATGTACCAAAATAGAACCTTCAGAAAATAGTGAGGTTTTCCATAGAAAAGAGTTGTGGTTTTCCTCTGAAACCTGAAAAGAAATGGCTACTGAGGGCCCACGTCTTTATATTTTGGAGTATGTCTGTGATAACTTTATTTGAAAAATACACAAATCAGTTATCACTGCTTGCATACTCCAGCCAAAGAGAAATTCCAATTATGTTTCCATAAAATATTTTAAGCAATGTAACTTCCTAGTGGACCCTCTGGGATAAATTAGTTGTAAAATGAAACTCTAAGTAACAACATGGATTGACCTACAGTTTACAATTGTTTGACATAGACCAATTAAATGTAGGAGAACATCTGCAAAAAATGATGATTTTGGTCTTGGAATACTTTAGCTTTGTCATTCATTCTGATAGTAATTAAATAGTGGAACCATTTTGAGGCTACTCCTAGTTCACGATGACTTAGCTATGCTACTGGCTCCCAAAAAAGTGTTTATTGGGGGAAATGCATTCAGTTTATACAAAAGCAGGTTCAAGTCTTTAAGATACAAGTAAAGACATAAAATTAAGAGTTATTCCCTTTTCACTTATTTGATATTTTAAGTGATTAATGAAGAAACCATCTTTACCAATCATACTTTTCTGAAGAGATACATAGCACAATTCCTAAGAATGAAGCAGTGGGTCATCTATTTTGTTTTCAGATAATTACACACAAAATCATGCCTTGTTAATAGAAATGTGAACAATTTTAATATCATTTCTCATGAATTTCTTGATAAAACAGTAACTTTTATTTTCTAAAGATATCAGTAGACTCACCAGTGTTCCCTAAGAAGAGTATTGAACTGTAAAAATGAACTTTAGGTTTGTTTGATTTTTTAAGATTTATTTTTCTATTTACTTATGCATACAAGAACTGGTGTCTAGGCTAGAGATAGAGGGGTGGAGTGAGAGGATTCACCAGAGACAGAGTGGGGAGCAGAACAGCCAGATCTACTGAAATACACTGCTGAGGGAAACAGTGGGTGAGACAGGAGAGGTCTGCTGCGCCACATGGGTTAGCTCCCTAGCCAGGATTGAACTCATGCCACACTGGCTAGCAACAGCTTGATAGCACTGAGACTTTAACTCCTCTGCCACCAGGGAGGCCCAGAAATTTAAGTTTTTGAAGGAAAAACTTTAATATATGAAATGTACAAGAAATGAATGGTCCTAAAATTCTGTGAAAAGCTATACATTGCTCTTTTTGAAAAATAAATTAATGGGGGCATCCCTGTCGGTGCAGGGGTTAAAATCTCACTATCAAGCTATCGTCAGCCACTACAGCATGAGTTGGATCCCTGAATAGGAAGCTAACCCACATGGCACAGCCGACATCTCCTGTCTCACCCACTGCTCCCCTCAGCAGTGTATTTCAGTAGATCTGCCTGTTCTGCTCCCCACTCTGTCTCTAGTGAATCCTCTCATCCCCGACAACTCTGGCCTACATGCCAGTTTTTATATGCATAAATATATAAATCTTTAAATTAAAAAAAAAGCGGAAAGAAGAAATGGTGTGTTTCCAGGAAAAGTAACTATAGAAAAGTCACAGAATATGACTTCAGGCAGGAAGAGACTACTCCAGACTGATATGTTAGAAGCAAAGGTAGGAGAGAGGAAGCATAATGTTTGTGCAGCTTTCTACTGTTATTTATCCATTCATTCACTAAATATTTTGCGAACATCTACTTGTATAGACACAGTGCTAGGTACTAAGAGACGAAACACCAGGGTGAGCAAAATATAACCACTGATAGTAGATTTCTACCAACTGCAGGAGGAATTTCTATCATGGTAGCAGAAAGGATCTAATTGTAAAGGGGTAGGCAGAATCTGGTCTTCTGGCTCCTAGGCTGGTATTTTCTCAATCAACTTGACATTTTTCCTGCTTGTCAGTCATTTGAGGTGCCTTCTATTAACATGGCTCCACCTTTCATTTCATCTCATTTCATAAAGAGATCTTTTTATTTCATAAAGGGATACATAGCACATTTGATTTTTAACTTGGGTGAGTGGAAAATGTCAACCTCAAAGGATTTTTAAGATAAGGACATTTTGTTTATATAGGGGGTCCTGTCACTTAGGTTATCTTATTGATTGATTGGGCTTTGACACACTCAATGTCCAGTTCTCAGCCCAAAGACCACACCTCCTCTTCCCAAAAGATGGATCTTTTCTTAACTCATCTTTTAATAACCAAGAAGCTTGCAGAGTGCTGAAACATGCATTCAGTGGAAAGTAGTTTGCATAAGTCTAAATTAAGCCTATTTCATTACTAATTCAGTGAATTCATAAAATATAGGAATAATTTTACCCTTGTTTTAATTTGAATCAGAAAATGTTTTCAGATGTGCTTGATTAATTAATTATCTGTCTCTAGTCTCACGATTATCTAAAGGGAAAGAAAAGAAAAGGATGATAAAGCTAAACCTACTGACTGAAAAGAGAACTCACAAGTTTTCTATGGGATTTGAGGCACCCAAGACCTCTCTCTATTCTCACAGATTTCCATCTTGCTTCAGGTAAAATCATCATTTCACCAGGAAGTTGAATTAAAATGCAAACAGTAATGCTAAAAATGAAAAAGCACACTGACTTTAAATATTTATTTCAGTAGTGGAATTGAGATAGAAAACTTCATGCTTATCTACAAAAGCAGCTAAATTTTGACAAATCTCCATCTTTCCATGGAATACAACACAAAAATGTGTTATTCCAGTGACTATCGATACTATGTCTGAGTCATCATTTCAAGAGATTAAAAAAATGTTGTACAACTGTGTACACTGAGAAGATTCCAGGTCACCTCCCGCATCTCTGACATGACCCCTCTATAGGCTACATATTCACAGTTGAGGAAAGGAGAAGCAGGGCCCTGTATACAACTGATTAGATGTATGACTTTCTTTTCACAGGTTTCCGCAGGGAGTAATTGTGTTGCCAGTAAGAAGCAATGGTGCTTAAAATCAATTATAAAGACAAAGAGCTTTCCAGCTGGCTGAGATGTCCAGAAAAGTTGTTTCTTACTGAACTCTGCCATATCCAGCATCTCCTTGCTTATCCAATAAACGTTGCATTAGCCAAGTGGACTGTCTGAGGATTCAAGGTCTCCCCTTGAAACAGTCATTGCTGATTACATACACTTTTTGCGTGTATGGTTGTGTCTGGGGTGTGTTTGTGCATATATTGAGAGGAGGGGAGGAGGAAGAAAAGGAGAAGAAAAAGAGAAAGATTATACAAAAGATCAGTTTTGCAAGTGTTTGAATGGCACATTCCCACCAAGTCCACAGTGGCATAAAAAATTCCAGAATGGTTTCCTTATAGTTTCTCTTTGTCAAAACAGAACCCTCTGCTTGGACCATCTCTTCTCATCCAGGGACTACTGGGCTGCTTCTGTCTCTCTCCTCTCTCTACATGCCAATGGGTATCATCTCTCAGCATTCTGTACAAGTTGTCAGTGATTCTAATAGTGTTTGAAGGTCAATTCCTAGTTCCAACAGTGAAATTGAACACTGATTATATTTTATCTAATATGGGTCTTTTCTCAGGGGGAAATTAGAATAAAACTAATGGTAGCCTGAACACTCTGTAGCACCTTTCCAAAACTCTGCAGGTAGGACAGGCTAGAGAGTCACACCCCCAGGAACAATGGAGATTCTCAAGAGTCATTGACACTAGGAGATGGCCTGACATTTTCTCAATTCATGTGTATCTGAGAAATACTGTGTCTATCTCCTTCAGGGAGGGAAAGAACCAAATTCTTCTAGCCGGTACTGGCCAGTGTAATATCAAGAACAAAAATTTGAACATGTGTCTATGACATCAGCTGCCCTGGACTCTTTCCTTTTAGGGCTACAGGGGCAAAGTCCAGATTTTTGCAAGATCATCAGGCATGCATAAGGACAAGTCTTGCAGTTGTTTGTAATCACAATGCTAAAAGTCAAATCTTTATTTCTGACATTGTATTAAATCTGCATTACAAAGAAACTTCCTGGTTGTCCTTTAAAGTTAAGGTTTAAAACATTTTTTGAATTTAGATCACAGTCTTATAACCGGGAAGAAAGAATATTAACCACGTAGTTATTGCTTGAAAGGCTTTTTTTTTTTTCAAAAGGGGAATTATTTGGGGAACTATAAACATTACAATCATTTGTTTCTGATGGAGCTGCTCTCAATATAAGCTGGTCACTACTTTACTATAAAAAGAAAATCAGACTATTAATACTGCCAAGATTAGCCTCAACTAACATAACTCCTGTATCCTGTTATGAAAAGGGGGTCTCATTTACCCACTACGTTGATTTGCTTTAATCTAGGCAAGTGTCAGGGATTGGGTATGGAGGGAGATGAAATCTACCTGACAATATGTACACATTGCCTCATCTAATCACCAAAACAGCTCTATGAGGTAGTTGCTACTATTATCCACAGTTTACAGATGAAGAAAGTGAAATTTAGAGAGTTTAAGGGAGTTGCTTTACATCACATAGCTAAAATGTGACAGAACAATGATTAGGAGTTGAGTCTTTCCCTCCAAAATGTGTACTATTAACCTCTTAGAACTCAGAGAGCTGATACTGTGCACATTCATTCATTCAGTGAGTAACCTTCACTGAGGGCCTAATGTGTTCCAGTTAGAACAACAATTTGGGGAATATAGTCATCACTACTTTCATGCAGCATTTCAGGGCACAGGAAATTCCTCTGGAGTTCCCAAAATCCAACAAAAGACCTTCATAAACACATGGCTTGGTTCCTTCATGTCCCATGGAAACAAGTCCTTGAACCCATAAGGGGACACAGTCTCCTGCTCACTTAATCAATTTGTCCCAGATTACACTAAAGATCATATAGCAAAAATAAAAAAAAATTCATATAAGTTTGTTTTCTCCAACCCCCACCTGCACACACCCCCTTGCCCCTCTCCCCTCCGCATCCCCCCAACACAGACTTAGAGCTAGCACATTGTTAAAAGCTGGTGTCTGCACCAGATTCAGAACAAGGGCTCCCTGGGGAGCCAGGGCTATGCAGGTGGAGACTCTCACCGCTGCTTCGCAGCCCTGTTACTTGGCATCTGAGTCCCATAAGCAACAAGTCCAGGAAAGATAAATTGAAGAGGGATGTTTCTGTTCTCCACGTCCAGGTGTGGAACAGCTGGTAAAGGCCAGGGGACCCCAAAGCTGTAAGTAATAAATTCTGCTGAAACCCTGGCCACTTCACATCACTCCGGATTTCTCACATTAATAATCACTGCCCTGAGCAAAATGGAAGCTCAGGTGTGTTCTGTCATGTGCTTTCCAACATAACCACATAGTCACCTGGTTTAGAGTCACAGCAGGGCCTTGAAAAATGACAGGCAGAGAGCTGTGATTTATACGGGAGCGGGTAATTAAGGCAAAATGCCTGGAAGGGCAGCCTCAGTTAAAGTCTTTCACAATCTTGATTAGAAACGCTCAAAGTCCAAAGAGTCATTCTGATAATATTCTGAATATGTATATATGTATACACACACATAGCTAAATATTTGACGGTAAACTGAGCTATTTAGATTATCAGCATGAACTCAGGATATTATGAAGGTTATAACATGATATTATGAGATTATGCATATTTCTAGAGAGCCTCTGTATATGTATAAAGAGCATATATACACATATACACATATATAGGCTCTCTAGAAATATGCATAACCTCACAATGTATAGATACATGTATGAAACTATGACATTGAGCTATATGCTCCCTGCGAAAGTTCTACAGGAAACTAAGGAAGGAAAAATTGCAATTTCTGCAAGAAAATAAATTAGCAAATGCATTGAAAACTAAATTGACTTTAATGGGCAACAAAAAAATCACATAGATATGTATATATCTATATGTATAACTGATTCACTTCAATCCTCTATGGGAAACTATTTTACCATATTTTGATTTTTGAGTTATGTATATCTTTGTGGGGGTTTTTTTAAAGATTTTTTTAAATTTTATGCATACAAGCTGGGGTGTAGGCCAGAGACGTGGGGCAGTGAGAAGATTCACCAGAGACAGAGTGGGGAGCAGAACAGGCAGGCTGACTGAAATACGCTGCTAAGGGGAGCAGCGGGTGAGGCAGGAGAGGTATGCTGTGCCATATGTGAATCTCCCTGGCTGGGCATAGAACTCTCGTTGCCACTATCAACAGCTCCACAGCGCAGCACTTTAACTTGCTGCACCACTGGGGAGGCCCTAAGTGTATCTTTGTATATAAATACAGGACTATAAATGCAATCATGCAAGTGTAGATTTTCTGGGGTTTTTTTTCTTGCTTTATTAATAGTCTATGTGTTTAAGCTCTTAAAAAAACATTGTGTATGTTCATTGCAGAATAATTCATAATAGCCAGCTATGGAAACAACCTAAATGTCCTTCATTGTGTATGTATATATATGGGTGTACAAGGGACTATTATTCAGTCCTGAAAAGAAGGAAACTCTGTCATTTACAATAACATGGATAAAACTAGAGGTTATTATGCTAAGTGAAAGTCAGATAGACAAAGATAAATAATACATGGTATCACATATATGTATAATCTAAACAAGAAGTATGGAAACAGAGAATAGAATAGTGGTTGCCATGGCTTGAGAGAGAGAAAAATGATAAGATTTAGGTTAAAGGGTACAAACTTTTAGTTATAAGTTCTGAGGATCTAAAGTACAGTATGGTGGCTATAATTAATAATATTTGAACATTGCTGAACATAAATCCTAGGCATTTTCAACACACACACATACACACACACACACACACAGAGACATGAATTAACTATATAAAGTGATGGATGTGTTATCTTGATATTGGTAATCCCACTGCAATGTATACTTACATCAAATCATCATGTACTTATATCAAGTCATCATGTTGTACACTTTAAGTATATCCAAATTATATTTGTCAATTATTCTTCAATATAGTTGGAGGAAGAAACAAAACCACATATATTATTTCATGTTAACTTGTGATGAGCTGACATGCAGCCTGAAAACTCAAGTGACAATATCATTAAGCAGGTTCTCTAGACGTCCCTTAATTTTATTCTTCCATTTTGTATATTCATAGGAAAAAAGAAGCACTGAGGCACTTTTTCTTACAAGTGATCCATAAATATGTGATGCTAGATTTTGTTGAATTGTGTGCGCTCAGAATGTAACAGTCATTGATGAAAAGCAGGTCAGAGGAAATGAAGGTTCCACCATAATTTTCATGGTCATGTTATTCTGATCACTACCTTTAAAATAGTCAAGCTTGTGCCTAGAGATTAATAAATATGCTACTAATAATGATCTCTTGTTGAGCAAATACAATTTTTCAATCACTGCACTACCATTTCATTTAATCCTTCATCACAACTCTAGTACCATTTTCCCATGTGGAGCTTGAATCTCATAACACATAAGTAATTTGCCTTGAATTCAAATATTGATCTGTAGTGAAACCAAGGTTTAAAGTGCCACAGCTCTAAACCTCATGCTCAGTTTCTATTCTATGCCATTCAGCTCCCAAGGAAGTCAAGGGAGAGTGAAGCCTCTAGGTAATTATGAAAACATGTGACCATATCAGCATCTCTTTCCCCACTGCTAGTTCTGCCCACTGAAATCCTATTTCCTCTTTGACATTTGTTTTCCAGGGCTTTGGGACATGTAAATGTAATGGATGTGAATTCAAATCCAATTCTGTTTTCTACATTGTCTAGAGTGGATTACTTACCTTCTCTGAATAATTCTTACCTCACAAGGTTATTGTGAAAAGTGAACACATTGGTTTATGTAGAGTTCACCCCATGAAAGGCATATATAATAGGTGTTTAATAAATCTGGTTCTTACCTGCTACCTTGCCATGAAGTCAACTATATTTCTCAGAACTAAAAGAACTTCTTTATTTTGCCATGGTTTCATGGGCCATTGTTTCATCCTCCCTTATAATGGTTGATTGGTGGTGTTCTGTTTCCCTAACTAACTTGGGAAGTATTTGATGTCATGATTAATCTCTTATAACAGCCGCCTTTGCTTTCACTCTTCAGAATGGGGAATGGTGCATCATGTCTGTCATTAAAATTCTGGCACAGAAAGAAATTATGTGAAGAATTCCTTGAATATTTTAAAGTTGTATTAGTCAAGATTAGCAGATCATGAAAACCAGAAGCAGAATAAAAAAGGAACTGGAAACTGATGGAATACATGTGAGATTAGAAATGTTTCAAGTTATCCTTGACTCTAATCAGTGATATTTGTGTTATTTTGAAATAACACTATCTGAAGTAATTTACTGAAATGAGTGAATTAATTAGGTCATTGGGCCATCATGATGACCTAAGCACACATCAAAACTACCCAATTGACTGTATCACTGATATTAATGCTGAACTATATTGTGAATTGAAGCGTTGCCAAGACACCAATGTACATCATCCAAAATTGTTTGAGAATGGATTACATGAAGAAATATAATAGGATAGATTTCCATGGGCACAATTACTTTGATGATTTTGAGAATATGGGGAGTTATACTCCTTATCATGTAAATAACCAAGAAATCTACCTTGGATTAAATATTAAAATAAGTCTGAGAACTCTTGATATTTTAAATCAAGCACATACTAAAAAGGAAAACTGCTTCTGAATTCTTAAGCATAGAAATGATAATAAAGTAGAAAATGGGGTTATTCCATTAATGTAGTACTTTGTAATGGAATATGGTTGGACTAACAGAACTCACTTTTCTTTCAATTGTGGTGAAGAAAGCAATACAACAAACAATAAATGGTAAACTAACAAAGAAATGGAAAAACTTATCCTAATGACTTTACTGGGAAAATAGCAATATATCAAGGTTTTTGTTGTTGTTGTTGTTGTTGTAGTTTGTTTCTTTTTTAGGAATAGCAGTAAGAATAGAATAATAACTCCTTTGTTCATTAGAAATCAGAACACTCCCAAAATCCAGGTAACCTGATAAAACACACTAATAGATTTGTAATAAATACTCATTTAGTCACTTATTTATATTCGTTGATCCATTTAGAACACATTTGGATTAATAAATAGTGAGCACATGCACACCTGTGCTAGATGCTGGAGATGAAATGATTCCAACCAGGTCACTACCCTCAAGGTATATTACACTGTAGTGGGGAGTCCCAGAAATATAACCAACTAATTATGATACACAATTGCCATTATTTTAAAATGGGAGGTGAATAACTTTGCCTGAGGGAATCAGGAAAAGCATTTTGGAGACTGACATCCTAGCTAGGCTCTGACAGGTGAGTGGGTTGGGGAGAGGGGTTGGAAATGGTAGGGGAAGGTGTTCACCAGATGGGTTAGGTTAGAAGGAAGGTTATTTCAGGCAGAATATAAAAGAATATGGACTCTTTTTGGATATAACAGCAGTGCTGTTTATAGACTCAAGGAATAAGAACATTAGGAGAGGTTAGAAGTTGGTGTGAGAATAATTTTTAAAGGCCTTACTGCTGGGCTTTAAATAAGAAACAATAAGCAAAATAGCTCTTTCTTTCAAGATTGAGAGACAGAATATCATAAGTAGGTATTTGTTTTACAGCAAGGCTGACTAAAGTGTGAAGACTGAGTTAGAGTTGGAAAAGACAGGGAAAGAGAAAATTACTAAATTACTAAACCCAGTAATAGGATAAAAGGCTATACATCAGATAATATATGAACCTAATCAGTATGCAATGGAACAATTATTTCTTCAAATTCCTCCCAGACTGCTTGACTGGTTTCAAGAAACCAAATATTATTTGAGTGCTTAAAATTATTGAATCAAAAAATTTTAATTAATAAATTGATTAAGGCTTAATTAATTAAAGGTAATGAAAATAGTTTAAAAGAAAATTCTAAGATAAAAATAAATTGAATGTGTTAAGTTGTAATTCATTGTTAAAGATATTAATGGGATAAGTGATGGGGTGGTAGATAATAGCAAAATACTTCAATTTAGCAGAGAAAATATAAAAATACATGTAATGTATTTTTTTGACTCAGCAGACTTTAGTTATTTAAAAAATTTAATTTTTTTCTCGTATTTGGAACAGATGACTTTGTATAAACCCAAAGAGGAAAACATTTACATAAAAATAAAAGTTACTGTATGTAAAGAAAATAAATTTAAAAAAAAGATTTCTAAGTTTCTTTCCTTTGGGGGTTCTTTCATGGGAAATGGATTCATGGACTACACTGCTTCAAGAGAGTTAGTGGCTAAACTAAGTAAATTAGATTCTTTTGGCAATGAACTGGAAATTGGTATATGAAAATACTAACTAGCGAATCAGAAGTACTGAAGCCATAACAGGTAAGAGGACGGGGTTGTCTTTTGTATTCTGAATATAAGGCAATGAACGAAGTCAGTCTCAATAGAGAAAAAAGTGAAAGACATCTAGGTAGACACAAGAAGTCATGGGATACACACAGAGAAAAAAAATGAAAAAGAAAAGTGAAAAAAAATGAAAAAGCTTAGTTGCTGACTACTTTCTATATATTGGGATATAAATTCATAACTAGCTAACATAGGTAGGTAGAATATAGATATGGCTATCTAGAGATAGGAGGGGTCTCTTTCTACATACATATAGATATGTACACATATATACACATATATGTATATATGTATACACATATATATGTGTATTCAGAGAGTACACACATATATATGTGTACATATATACATATGTATGTATATATGTGTACATATCTATATGTATGTACTCTCTCTCTCTCTCTCTCTCTCTCTATATATATATATATATATATATATATATATATATATATATATATGTAGAAACATATTCAAGTGACTTCCCCATGGATTCTACATGATTCTCTTGTATCTTTACAATATTCTTTAAATTTTTGTTCAACATTGTTTCACTGGGTTTGTCTTTGAAGTCAAATGATTGCTAACCAAGACATATGTTTCCTGTATTAGCAACAAAATTGGGCAAGAAATTCCAGTGTCCTTGGGCAAGAAACTATTCTGAAACTAAGCATACCAATATATTAAAAATATGCAACCTTTAAGAGTTTGTTTCTGTTTTGTTTATTCATTTGTTTTGTTTCATTATCTTCCACATATGAATAAAATTATACGGTATTTTCCTTTCTCTAACTTATTTCACTTAGCATAATACCCTCTAGGTCCATCCATGTTGTTGCAAATGGCAAGATTTCATCTTTTTTATAGCTGAGTAGTAAACTAGACTTTCGGTTGATTATAATGTAGTATATACAGATGTCTAGTAATAATGCTGCACACCTGAAGCCTATATAATGTTGTAAACCAGTGTTACTTCAATAAAAAGATTAAATATGCAACCTAACTCTTCTAGCCCTAGTCCTAAAATGAATTATATAATTTTATTTTTATTTTAGTACCTACACCCCTCACCCCTTTTGACCCTTTTTCACTGCTCCCTCCCTCAATCTCAGAAACCTCACTTTATTATCGTAAGCTAGTTTTTATAAATGTTTTGTTCTGTTGAATCATCTGCTATATAAACATCTAATATTTGTCATTGTCATAATGACTTGCTTTATTACACAAAATTCCCTTAAACTCCTTTCAATTTTCTTGTAAATGGCCGCATTTCATCTTTCCTTATGGCTGAATAATATTCCATTTTGTGGATATACCACATCTTCTTAATCCAAGCCTTTATCAGTAGACACAGGTTATTTCCATGTCCTTTCTAGGGTAAACAATTCTGCAATAAATGTTGTACAGCATATATATTTTCAGTTGATGGTTTTGTCTTTTTTGTAAATGCCCAAAAGTGAGATTGCTGTGTTATATATTTCCATTTTTAGTTTTTAAGGGAAATCCAGCCTGCTTTCTAAAATGGCTGTACCAGTTCACATTCTAACCAATAATGTAATATGGTTTCTTTTTCTTTGCATCCTCTCCAGCACTTGTTATTGGTAAGTGTATGAATTTTTAATGTAATTCCTAGATTCATTAACTACAGTAGAGTCTCAATACTTTTAATGGATATTTTGTGTTTTCTGGCATTTTATAACACTCTGGGGGTGGGGGGGCTTTTCCCCGGGTATCTTCTAGGGTCTCAGTTTAGAGTTAAAACATGCTCTTTAAGTGAGAAAAGCTATTGAATGTCTGGATCTAATCAGGGCTTGCTAATCTAGAACACAAAGGGTAACTGCCTTTAGTATATCCTATTTCCCTTACATCAGGATATATCAATAGATTTCTACCCAGGCTTTCAAGGGGTATTATCTTTGAATATAGGAACAGAGATGGAAACTAGGCAGGCAGATGGATCATTTTTCTGCTACCAATAGTGAAAATGTTATCATGCACTAAAATTTGCCTATTTTCTCAATTCCTATCACTTTTTAGTAGCATTTACCTAGCATTTGTATCTCTAACACACCCTGGGACTAGAGGTAAATATGGATGGGTGGGTGGATGGATGAAAGTTGTATGGATGACTGAATAAGACATTTAAGCTGTTGAAGAGCAGTACTACATCTTTCATATGTACTTACACACTCACTGCAATTTATTGAATAAGTGGGAGGTCTAAGAGCTACCCACAAAAACTTGAAAATCTCCATCCAACCCCTCATACAATATAGAGCTGACACCAACGACTTCTTACCCAGCAGTAAGCCTCAAACAAAATTTCTCTCAACTACTGTATACGGATCCAGGATCCCCTGCATGTAATTGCAGGAAGGAGACAAGGGAGCCAGAAATAAGTCAAATATAGACGATGAAGAACTGTCTTCTTCAATCAGTCCTAACAGAGATTTGTATTTATTGCTTGTTATAAAAACTTTATTACCCTTTTATAACTCTAGCTGTCCAATGTTTGATTTAACCAGAAAACATGCTAGTAATTTGCTCTTCAGTATGTACATATTTTTCAAGATCTAGAAGTTATTGTCATAGCTACCCTGTTCTTTCCTTACATGAATCAGTACTTTAAATGAAAAGTGCAGGTCAGACATAAGATAGTGAGAAAGGGCCTCTGTCAGGCAAGAAAGTGCACTATTAGATTAATTTCAGATAGATAATTTTCCCAGTGGCAAGCTAAGTTGAACATGAAGGATATTGCAATTTTCTACGTGCAAAATTACCATGAGCTACAAAACTTGTATGGAATATGCTACTTATTTTAATTAAGAAATTGAGAGTTGTGTAGATATTGATTTTACTGCATGCTTAGAGGAATTTGCAATAGTGTGTTTCACATAGACATTCATACAAGAAAGCCTCATTCTACCCTTCCTTCTTTCTCATCCATCCATTTATATTATGTATCTTCCTGAGGCCTCAATCCTCAGGATTTCACTTTGGCTTTGATTTAGTAATAATAGTAAGGCATATGCTTTATTAGGTACTACTGCATGTTTGTATCCCCAAATGATGGCTCGATTTAGTATTGCTCCAGAGAAACATTCATTATTTATAATTATGGGATTTGATTCACCCTGAGAAAAGCAATTAGAGCATTTAAATGTAACAGAAAAATAAGCAATACTTAGTAAGCTCTACTGTGTGCTTTTCTTCCCAATTTTGATCTAAAATTGAAATCCTAACAAAAACTTTCCTGTTCTAAAAAAATGTCCATTATTCCAAATGGGATTAAATTAGCTGTGTTTTTAGTGAGTGTGCTGCTGCTTAGGAAACCCTTTGGGGTCTGGGGAGGGGACTAATGGGAAACTATAAAGCTCTTGGTATAAACAGGAGTGTAAATCATTCATGGGTTTAGTCAGTTCTAACCCCAAGAATGTATGGGCTTGGGAAAGGATTATCCAAACAATATTTCTTTTCCAGGCTTCTCTTCAGAGAAAACAGCTGGCTTGGATTAAAAGAAAGGGATTTCAAAAAAGAATTAAATAGAAATGTTTTGAGCACCTTACCAGACTCAGGTAAGAGAGAGCGAAAAGGAATGCATTTCACTATATTCCTTTATTTCTTTCTCTTTTACTCTCCTGGAGGAAAAAGGATAAAAATATATTACTTAGATTACTGTCGCTATTGAATTACAGATTTTTAGTCCAATAATATATGACAGATTTACAAGACTCCTGTGAAAGATAAAGCTACACTTCTCTTATTCAACCATTCTGAAACCATGGCCTATATAGAAAAGGTATACAAAACAAATAATTTGATAAGATTATGGCAAAATACCAATTTTGTACGTAGGTAGTCCTCATATATTTATAACATACTGACTCTGTCTAGGAATGTTGCACCAAATAACAGGCTTTCCCAAGCCCAGTTTGCCACCCTTTGTGCAGTGAGTGTGTAGAAGTGCCAACCAGCAAACAGAGTTAGTAGTTTAAACTACACATAAGTTTAAAACACAGGCATAAGTGGAGGAGGTGAAAGGTGCTAAGAAAAAAACATCTGCTTTAACGGTCTGGAAGAATTTATAACAACTGACAAAATTCAATTTTTCCACACCTTCAGATGCCTTGAGGCAATACCATAGTTCAGAGCTCATTGTGTTTGGAATATAAGGAGATTATTTTTAGATGGATTTTCAAAAGCAGGCCTGATACTATATTCTTGTATTTCTGCAACTGAGATGTAATGGAATTTCAGAATCTGGACATTGTACATAGCTCTTTCTCAGCTGTACATCTCAGACATTCAGCACCATGTTGTTAATCGCACTTCCTCTCTTCTGCTTTCAATTAGCACAAGTTACTCGGGCTGATGTTCCTGGAAAGAGACACCTTATTAAATTCAATGTAGCTGCAGCTGTAGCTCTTCGTAAAGCTGCAAATCGGTCTGCTGAGGTTGTATAGTGATAATCGGAGATATTTTTAAAGAAGTTTAGCTTCCTACTATGTCTACAACTATTTAATCAATTTAACAGGGGCTCCAATGAATAAATTTGAAAAGATTCAAGCCATTTCCTATCTCCATAGCAGTCAAGGACACATTCCAGTTTCCATCACTCTGCACCTAACAAAAAAGAGCTTTGGGATTTGAGTTTAAGCCCTAGATTTACAATGCACTGATGTTTGTTATACTTATTAATGACAAAGCTGAGTGATTTAATATACTATGGTATAACATTTACTTTTATGAACACTCGAAATTTTGCTTCCAAAAATAACATGACAGGTGGATCCCTGCCTGAAATCTAAAGAAAGCTGAGAGTTGGATGGAGATAATTGTCCTCTTGGAATTAGCAGATATCTTTCAGCTGTTTTCATTTCTCCTTATCTCTAACAAGCCAACAGCACAGACCAAATATATTTACTGTCAAACTGCTCATCAAAACAAACACCAGAAAAGAAAAAAAAATTGTATGTATCTCTTTTCTAAAAAAAAATAAAATAAAATGAAAACAACTCCTAAGTGAATCTTATATCTGCCTAGAAAAAGCTTATTCCAGTGAGTAGACAAACTTCAAATTCCAGGAGAGTGTGATTCATACTCACCCGTCAGTAATTTTTAAGGCAGTGTTTCTTAACTAGTAGAGCAAATCAAAATCATTCATAGGTCTTTTGAAAACACGTCTTCATTAGTCCCAACCCCAAGGTGGTGGTCTAGGTGTCCAAAGTTGTTACACACCCACAGGTGACTCTTCTGCACCCCACTACTGATTTGTTTTTACTGAGCTTATTTATACAACAGTCATGATTTTTAGTAATATATTCACCTTAATGTTTTGCTATTACACATAATTAGGGCCAGTTTTGTTCTGTGGTTAATGCCATCTTGTTCTAACCCAGTCAGAATGAGCCAACAAAATGTTCAAAGTGAAAGTTCTTGGTCAGGCAAATCTGTCATGGTAAATCCCAACAACATTTCAATGTCAGGGTACAGAACTTAACAGAATCCACAAACAGGAGTCTCTAAAGCAAGGCACATCAGCAGAGGTAAATCAGAACCAAGGACAGCACCAAGCAAAGCAACCTTGCATTCCAATAGACTGCTTTGGTTTTTGGTCCAAGCCACTCAAAACTGAGCCAGGCCTGACTCTGAAACAGATCTTGGTAATTCTAAATCAGAAGTATTTATCACATTGGAGCTTTTAAAACCAACTCACATGTCCTATCTCATACCCTTTAAGTCTGAAACTCTGGGGCACATGCAAGGCTGAAACTCTGGGGCACTTACAAGGACAACTGTATATTTTATAAATATCTACAGTTGTATCAATTTTACGCCACTGATTAAGAAGCACTTAATTCTGTGATTCATCAAAATCATCTCAAAAATTTGTTAAACTTGGAGATCTGAACCTTACCACCAGAGTTACTGATTCAGAGGCTCTGGGGTGAGAGTTAAGAATATGCATTTCTAATGAGTTCCTGGTTGATTGTGATGCTGCTAGTTTGGGGAGTACATTTTGAGAGCCATTGACATAATAATAAATTACCTCAATCCAAATTTCAAATGGAATAATCTGTCTCATTTGCCACAAAGATCTTTGTTAGAGGTCCTAAGGTAAAATCATATTATCTGGGTAATTTTGGGGTATGTCTGGAAGACTTCCGGGGTCCTTAGAGAACTCAAACCCCTTATCATTTGATCACTCAGCCTGATGATTCTGTCATCTTTTAACACTAATTTGGCATTATGGATCAAATAGTCTCCCTCCAAAGGAGGCCTTAACTCCCAGTAATGCAGAATATGACCATATTTGAAAGTAGCATTTTTGCAGAGTCAGTCAAGTTAAAATGAGGTCAATATCATGGACCCTAATCCTTATAAAGGGTGGTGAAATTTGGACAAAGTGATAGACAAATACAGAGAGAAAATGATGTTTGGAAACACAGGGAGAAGACGGCCATGTGACTGGGGTGCTATAGCTACAAGCTAAGGAATGTCAAGGATTGCCAACAAATACCAAAATAGAGGAATGAAGTCAAAGAAAGAGTCTATTCTAGAAATATCAGAGAGAGTATGGCCCTATGGGCACCTTGATTTCAAACTTCAAACCTCCAGAAAAGTGAGACAATAAATTTATTTTGTTTAAACCACCCAGTTGTCTGATACATTGTTCTGACAGCCCTGGGATACTCAAACACCTGTTATAAGCTAAACAGTAAGGGAATAAATATTTTCTTAGTAGTGAATAGTAGTTTACAAATTACTCATATTACCATTTCAATATAAGTAGCTGAGTGAGAGACATTTTGGTAATATTCTTATTTTATATATGAGGACCTGAGGTTCAGTAAAGTTGAGTAAGTTGACATCATCATAAAAATATAGTTAACTAGCAGCTACAAAACTGAGATAACTGTGGCTGCGGCAGGAAGGCACAGGGCAGGTTTCCTAAGATCTGGGCAGACAGGTAAAGGAGGAGTCCTGGAGTCTTGGAGTCCTGGAGTCCTGGAGCTCTCGGTGGCTTTTTCTGACTTTTAACACTTTGTGTGCCGGTGGCCTTTAAATTTGCCAGCCCTTGGGGCCAGCCATTTTCTGTGCCACCACATGAATGGTATAAGCATTCAATAAAACACACACAACTCCTGAACTACTGGATATTAAAAAAACTGTCATATCTCTCATAAAACACCTTACACTTTCACCAAAACAATGTGTAAAGCTTCTAGACTGAGTACGATCAAAGAAATAGCTCCTAATAGTTCCAAATAAATCCACCGTGGCGTGAAAAACCGGAGACTAGATGAACACGTATTAATACGTGAGCGGCCACCTGATACTCGTGACAAAAACACGTACTAATACGTGAGCGGACCACAAAGTGTTAATAATCTCTCTACTGCATGGCCCTCACTGCCATACTCTGTTCTCTCTGTTGCTATTGTGACGCCACCCTTGTATGCTCAATCTCTGGCCCAGATGTGCCCACTCACGCACACCCACACTCTATTTCAGGTGCCTGCCATCAGCATGAGTGTAGGACCACAGGGGTCGATCATTGATGCTAATGGCAGTAGGGCAGAAAATCCTGATCATTCTTTCTTTTCCCCTACACCTGTACTCCTTACCCTTTACACCTTTTAGATTTGCAATTATTTTCCAATCAAAAGAAGGGAACATTTGCAACTATGATGTAAATGATTCCATAAAATAGAAAATTGAAAGTTTATAGTTTTGATTTAAAGCCAGTAACAACAAAGTAGGCATGCCTCCATTGAAAGTGGTTTGGGTTTGCAGCCCATAGGTTTCAAGTCTCATCTTTGGGTTCAAGTCTCATTTTTGCTACTAATTACATATATGGCTATAAATAAGTTAAGTAACCTATCCAGGCCATTGTTTTCTTATTGCTAAAACTAAAAAAAAAAAAAATTAATGATCACCACATAGGAGTGTTAGGAGATATAAATGAAACAACATATATAAAATTCACAGCAGAGGCCTCACAGATGATCGCCACTTAATGTGTGTTAATTTGCTTGTTCTTCCTTTTGCCTTAGATCAGATAAATAACTCTGAAATAAAAGAAAAAGCTTAGATTCAAATGGCCAACAGATACATGAAAAAATGTTCAACATCACTTATAATCAAGGAAATGTAAATCAAAATCACAATGAGATACCACCTCACACCTATGAGGATGGCACACATTAAAAAATACAGGCAATAACAAATGCTGGAAAGGATGTGGAGAAAAAGGAACTTTTCTACACTGCTGGTGGGAATGTGAACTGGTCCAACCACTATGGAAAGCTGTGTGGCGATTCCTCAAACTGCTAATCATGGAGCTTCCATACGACCTAGCAATACCACTTTTGGAAATCTACCCAAAGGACACAAAAACACTAATCCAAAAGGATACATGCACCCGTACGTTCATTGCGGCACTGTTCACAATAGCAAAGGTATGGAAGCAACCCAAATGTCCAAAAATAGATGACTGGATCAAGAAGATGTGGTACATATACACAATGGAATACTATTCAGCATTCAAAGAAGATATAAATACATGCAATTTGCAGCGACATGGATGGAATTAGAGGGTCTCATACTCAGTGAAACAAGCCAGAAAGAAAGAGAAAAATATCGAATGGTTTCACTTATAACAGGACTATAGGGAAACCAAATAGGAGAGACACTTGGGGCGAGGTTGGGGGGAGGGGGAGGATAAAGGCACAAAATGGAGTAGAAAAGGACACAAGGGACCACGGAGATGGATCACGGGTGAATTGGTGGTGGGTTACCCAAGGGGAATACAAAATGTAAAAGATATAAATAACAATAAAATTTTTTTTTTAAAAAAAAAGCTTAGATTTCTGAGCACATGCTTAGGAAAAAATTACTCATCTTCATATATGGACAAGTCAGCACTGACTATTCATTAGAATCATAGTTGACACAGAAAAACCCTGGACATTTTAGTTTTACCTTCTTAGAGGCTGAGACAAAGCTAAGCTAGAGAAAAATTTCCACCTTTTGATTAGGAGACATTTAGCATTTCGCTGTTATTTGACCTAGAAAACATATTCTGGTCACAGTGTGGAACATAGCAAGGGGAGTAGACTAGCAGTCAAAATTTTCATGACATGGATTATTCCTGGATCCTTGTATAGCAGAAAGAAATCACTGGTAATAATAGTTCCATGGTTCTACCCCCAGAGTATAACATAAAAAAAATAAAACAACTGAAGGTCAGAAAAATTGTCATCACTTATTTCCAGAACCAGACCCTCATTTGTGACCACAGCCACAATGGAGCCTCACGTCATCAACCAAAAACTCCTGGGCTTCATTCTCTAAACCTCTACTACTTATCATAACAAAACAATGATCTTTTGATATTTAAAGAATATAATTGTTTGCATAGTCAGGTTATTTGATGGCAGAGGATGCAACAGTGAGTATTTCTAACAAATTGAGTTGAAACATTACATCTTTTTAAAAAGTTATTGTTTGTGAATATTACATTCCCCAAATATTTTTTCCCCATTATAAATGTTCAGGCTATTAGAGATTAGGAAATATTCTACCTGAGAGTGGATGCTGACAGATTAATGCAGAAGAGGGAATTAAGGGTTTAAAAATAACAGTCCAAGAATCAAGGGAGTGGATGAAATGATCTCCATTAAGAACACTGGTGATTGGGTTGATCAGAAAGGGGATGACCAGCACTGGGAGATGGAATTAAAAAAACATGAAGAATTTAAATAGATTTGACTTTGATATACTGCTCTCAAAAGATTGCCAGCATATTGGGCCTCCCCGGTGGCGCAGCGGTTGAGCGCTGCGCTGTGGAGCTGTTGACAGCGGCGATGCGAGTTCGACGCCCGGCCGGGGAGAATCCCACATGGTGCGGCAGACCTCTCCTGCCTCGCCCGCTGCTCCCCTCAGCAGTGTATTTCTGATCTGCCTGTTCTGCTCCCCGCTCTGTCTCTGGTGAACCCTCTCGCCGC